>CBVK0104072355.1:0-12483 GCA_900067695.1 Picea abies
TCCTCAGTCATAGCCTTAATAGTGTTGTTAATGAAGTGAGTGCCTTGGTCGCTCATCAAAATCCTTGGGAAACCAAGTCTAGTGATCACTTTCTCAAATAGAAAGTGTGTTGTTGTTTCTGCGCTGCAATATTTAACTGGTGCTAGTTCTGCCCATCTTGTTGGGTATTTTGTCATGGTGATAATGTACCTTTCTCTTGTCCTCTTTGTTGGTGGGTTAATATCTATTGCTCATTTTTCAAATACTTGCAAATTTACATGTGGTCGTAGGGGCATCTCGTCCCTTCTATTTGGTTTACCAACCCTCTGACATACATCACAATTCTGGCATTACTCTTTTGAGTCTCTGTGAATGGTTGGCCCATAATAGTCCTACATGCAATACCTTTTGCATGATAGCTTTTCCTACGTAATGTCCTCCTGCTATTCCTTCATGGGCTTCTTCTAAAATCCTTGGTCTTTCATGTTCTAGCTGTCTCTTATACACATCTCTGATGGCGCGAGGGATTTTGTATAAGTGTCCTACAATCAACTAATAATCTAGAGCCCGAACTACCAGGTTTTTCTTCTGCACGGTGTTATATTCCTTTGGTGCAATCCATATGCTCAAGTATTGGATGATGTTTGCAAAGTATTCATCGACGATCTGAACTGAAAATAATTGTGTGCCTGGAAATTTGTCCTCTAAATTTGTAGATTCCTCCCCGTTCATGACCCTTGATAGGTAGTCAGGTCCTACGTTCAACTTCCCTAGATTGACTATTATTTCAAAATCAAATTATTGAAACAATAGTAGCCATCGACAGATTCTCCTCCGCAACACTTGCTTGTTGACTAGGTATTTGAGTGTTGAATGGTCTATGAACATCTTAAAATATTTTCCCATTAAGTAATGTTTGAACTTCTGCAATGTGTAGACCATAGCTATGCCTTCCCTCTCTGTAGTGTTGTAGTTATGCTCTGATTCTGATACTTTTCTGCTAGCAAACGCTATAGGATGATCCTATTCTTCTGCTCCCGGTTGCGCCAAAATAGCTCCAAGTTCTATGGACGATGCATCTACATGTACGTGGAATGTATATAGCTCCAAGTTCTATGGACGATGCATCTACATGTACGTGGAATGTATTATCCCAGTCTGGGAATACTAGTATTGTTGCGGTGACCATTTTTTCTTTCAGTGTATCCAGACCATGTTGACACTCCTCATTCCACTGGAACTTTGTATCTTTCCTTAGAAGTTTCTCCATTGGCACGGTGATCTGCATGTACCCTTTTATAAATTTTCTATAGTATCCTGTGTGTCCCAATGTTGCAGGTTAACGATTACTGCAATTTTGGTAGGATATACTAGTAAACCTTTATTTCATACTATATGACCCAATATTATCCCAAAAGGTGTTCTGAAAATGCACTTCTTGATGTTTAATGATATCTGGCACTGCCTGCATATTTATAACATCATACGCAAGACCTCTACATGGTCTTTCAACAGGCTATAGACTATCCAACTGTCCAAGTATACCTCTAGAAACTGGTGGATAAATTCTTTAAACACGGCTATGACTATGGAAAATATTGTTGGTGCATTCTTTAGTCCAAACGGCATGATCGTGTACCAGTAGGATCCCCATTCTGTAGAAAAAGTGGTCTTGTATCTGTCTTCCGGTGCTATCTTGATATGATAGTATCCTGAAAATACGTCGGTGAATGAATACACTTCCTGTCCTCCTATGTCCTCCAACACTTCATCCGTGAAGGGTGTAGGGAACAGGTCATGTAGGTATGCATCATTCAACTTCTTCAAGTTGATGCATATTCTTATCCCACCTTGTTTTTTCTCCTGAACTACCATCGGGCTTGTCCATTTTTATTCTTCCATGGGTTCTATGATTTCGGCTTCGAGCATCCTATCAATCTCATATTTGAATTTTTGCTTATATATCGGATTTAGTATGTATGGTCGTTGTCTAATCGATCTTGCCTCAACTCTTAGTGGTATATTCATTTCACCTAGCTCTCCTGCTATGCTATTCATTTCCATGAACATTGAGGGGAACAAGTCATTGTACTCGTGCAATAACTCTGTTATGATTTCCACTGTTTGCCCATCCCAGTAGTCTCCAATGCTGGCCATTTTGGGATTCTCAATTGTCCCAATGTTGTCTTTCTTCACCTTGATTGGCGCAACAATTACTTTTGATTCTATAGGTGGACCTTCCACTTCTCTTTCACCTTCATCTTCCTTAATATGAATATTGCACGGATCGTCCTCCTTTGGTACTTCTTCCTTCACATGGTAGCATGACAACAGTTCTTTCACTGTTTGTTTGTTTCATTTTTGTTCCTTTGTTATGAGTTCGACTTCTGGTTCCTAAATGAATATCAACCCTCTTATTTTCTTAAGTGTTTCATCTATGTTTGGGTTCTCATGTTCCAATGAGAAAGTGACTGTAAATTTATGTTGTAGTACTATCCAGCTTGTAGTTCCTTTGCGTAGTTCCTAGTCTGTATACCAGTTTGTTTGGATGCCCTCTAATCTATGTATGAAATCATGAGGCCATTCCTCTGGGGGTGTCATTTTCCACAGTGCTCTGCACTTCTCCAAGTGTTCCACTGGTTCCCCCTGTCCATCATACTTCTACTACTGGTTGCTTCTCTGTTTTGCACCAAACCTTATGCACAATAACCTCTTACATTGGTAATAGTCTTTGATTGTTTCCTTGTGTGCGCCCCCCCATCTTGCAGGTGTGGCCTTGAGTGTTATATCTAGTGCTAGTAGTCACTAATTTCCTAACACTTCATATTCGTAACGTGTCAAGAATGCTTCTAGATCATTTACCCCATGGAAACTGGGTGGTTCCATTATCTCCGTACCTACCCATCTTATTGCGCGGTCTATTCTTGCACATATTCTTGTGGAAACATTGTGTAGCCTTTCTTTCTAGTTCTCTAAACCTGTATCTGATTCAGATGCACATGAAGTAATGCTCCACCAATTGAGTATCCCATCTTCAGTTGGGTTTATGTAATACTCGTCTCACACAGTCATTCTGTACAACTAGCTAACTTCCTCCAAGTCCAAGAAAGTAGGTTCTACAAACCTTTCCCCTTCCGATGGGTCTAATGGTGCAATGACCCTGTATTCTCCTTACTCAAATGTCATTTTCCATGTCTTTAAATTGATTATGGACTGGTTATCAAATTCCCAATCCAAGTTGAGCAATGTTGGATATGGTGTTGTGCCATCCACTATTTTGATCACTTCAAAGTATGATTTAGTGCACACTCCATCTAGGTCTATTATTAACCATTTTAGTCACCCAATTGGTAGAACTCTGTGTTTATTTGCCAATTTCAGCTGAACAGGTGAATATCCTAATGTGGGATCTCCCATACATTGCCATGTCTTCTTAGGTAATACATTGACCTTGGATCCTAGATCTAGTATGATATCACCCATGTTGAAATCTTTGATACTGGAATTCATCATGAACTCCCTACTTGTTCTTCTCCTTGTATGTAGGTGATTGACCATTTTTTGTTCTAGTTTTCCTTCTGTCTCTATGATACATCTTTCTAACATACTTTATAATATTTTGATAAAGGATGGATCTTTTAATATTTTTACACATGATTGTAAGAATCCTTTGATTGTACTTACTTGTCCTAGGGGATGCATTTCTTTGGTATGATCCAATGATGGAGGCATATCATACTTTGGTACTTCCTTGCTATGATGTGCGGTTGATATCGACATGGTGTATGGCTTCAAATTCTTGTATGTCTTGCTTAAATGTTTCCTTCTTGTTCTATGTGTCGAACTATTTCCTTGGTTCTACATTGTTCTTTACCCACTGATATTATGTTGGCTCTTGTCGTGCTGCATCGTTTCCTATTTTATCTCTTTCGTGCGTAACTATGTTGATTTTTCTCCCTTCATCCCTCTCTTCCGCTAAAATCCATTGGACATTCTAGTTGTTCTGATTCCTCTTTTCTTGGATCTTCCCTAATAATGTAGGACATTCTTCTGTGTCATGATCTGATGCGTGAAAATACATACAAGTTGCTCGTGAAAGTGGAGATTATCTTTCATAATGTCTTGGTTGTTGACAGTTGTGACATACTACTGGTCCTCTACCTCTTCCAAATCCTCCTCTTGCTCTTCCTCTGCCTCTCTAGTCATCTCGATCTCCTCGCGGTGCATTATACTGAGGTGCCTAATTGTACTACGTGGTATTGTACTGAGGTTGCGTTATGTTGTACTGTGGTTGCGCGATATTGTACTGTGGTTGCGCGATATTATATGGTTGTTGCACAGTATTGTACTGTTACTGCACAGTGTTGTATGGGGCTGGTACTTGGTTAAAATAGGGTGCGACTTTCCTGGTCATCATTTATTCCTGCACCCTATCTGCATCTGATTTCCTCTCTCTAATCAATTCCATAGTTCTACAATCTTTGTCATCATGGCCCACTGACTTGTAAAAGTTGCAATATGAACTCTTTGGGACTGTCTGGTATTTCTACATCATTGGGTAGCGATATGGATCGTGGCCCTATTTCTTACAGATTTCACACTATATTCCTCCTGTTGGTAACGGATTTGGCATCCCTGTTGCCATATATTGCATGAATGTTGGACATTCATTCTTATGGTTCCCTTCCATCCTGCATGTGGTACACCAAACGACTTCTCGTTTGTCCTTACTGTCCTCTGATGCTTCTCCTTTGAATTCTGGTAACCTGATGGTGGGATCGTGTACTGCCATCCTGAATGTTGAACTACTACCTCCGCACGATGTAGATACTTGATTAATGCTTCCTGAACTAGCTCCCCCAGTTTTTGTTCCTTGTGTAGATGTACTTCATGTTCTCTTCCTTCTCCTAAAATTTGGTTGTCTAAACAATGGTGTGATTTTGTTGGCCCTTGACCAAGTTTTGTAGAACCTTGGTCACGTTTGACCAATTTTGGGACTTCGACAGGCTGGTCAAAGGCAAAGAAGAGATCGTGGGATCTAGGCCCCTTCCTAGGGAACTTTTGGTTTTAGGGTTTATGTAACGGGTATGGGATGTTAGCCCATGGGTTTAGCCATGTTTAGGCCCTTTTGTAATGTATAAATAGAAAGTTAGGTGATGTAAGTAAGAGAGACCTAGATGTGTAATGTGGCTGGTGAGATAAGTGTGAACAATTGTGAATGCTTCGTGCATACTGTGTGTTAAGATCTTGTAGAGATAAGTGCAGGTGATTGTAAGAAGCTCATGTGAAGATTGTAAGAAGGATTTGTGCTTGAACCTAGCTCAGGGAAGGAGGATCTGGCAAGGTGCATGTAAATCTCATGTCTTATGCGGAGTGGGTTCTTTTGGCTCTGTGCTTGTAGACGATTGAAAGAAGATAATAAAGAAGAAGCCTCGGTGGACGTAGCCCTACACTGGGGTGAACCATGTATATCCTGTGTTGTGGTTTCTTTGTGCATTATATGTTTTATGTTATTGATGTGATTTATTCTCAGTACAGTGATATATACGTCTAATATAGTATCTTAGTTCTTAGTAATGTGAATAAATGCTAGATCCAATCTATTTCTATATGCCAAGTGCTTAGATGTATTAGATCTTGTTGAATACTGCATTTCTCTGTAACTAGGGTTTCAATCTACGATGTGAATAAGGGTTAAATACTGATGAATGTTAACTTCTAAGTGCTTTGTTAGTGTTGTAATCACATATCTGTGTCCTAGCTAGGTTGTATACACTTGAGTCCTACAACCGCCCCTGGCTCTACCTTAGGTGAGACTTCATCTGCTTTGCAGGTGTTGTTGAAAGGGTCGGTAGTTAGGGTTTTGTTGGTGCATTGTTGAAGAATTGAACCCTAGGTCTGCCCCTATGCCAACATATTTTTTGTGTGTTATTCTCACATGGGCTTATGGGTTCCACACTTACATTAATATGGATAGGATTGTTTCCTTTTATTCTCACTCTTGGACCTCTCGTCTTCCTCTCATATGTTGCACACAATATTTCCTCAATATGTTCCATAGCCCATAGATCCTCTACCTCCTCTTCATCACTTGCCAAGCCTCCCCTTGTGGCTATGACTCTCTTCTTGGTGTTCACTTTGTCTTGGTAGGGTAACCCACTATGCGTCTTTCCAGCTATCGCCAAGATCTGCTTGATTTGGTTGTCATCCATCATGATTGGGTACAAGGAATCCTACTTATTTCATTTATCCACTTCTCCTTCCATTTCTTCTTTTCCTGTTAGTTCTTCCCCCCTTCCCCCATGCACACAGGGAATTTTAGTTTTCTGATTCCATTGTCATTACACATTTTTTTATAGAGAAATATCTTAATAGAAATATACAATAATCGAATATACCTTCCTCGAGGCCCACATAGAAACTCTTCCTCCACTACGTTGTATGAATTCAATGTATCTACTGCAAATTCTATTATAAAGCTTACTACAATACTGTCAAGCCAAAAATATACTGTGCGGGTGAATTTGTTATTCACCTGTTGTAACTGCTCAATCTGAACTGGGGTCCACTATAACTATTGGATCCTATTTTTTGCATGGTTATCCTTCAACCTCAATATCTACTCTTGCAATAAGTGTGGAAAATCAAAGAAAAATACTTCATGCAGATCAGTACACACATACTTCTCAAGATATTTGCGTGGTGTTACTCTAGGGTTTTTGTTATCTTTCTACACAAAATCTATCTCCTTTGTCTTTAGCCAACTTCCAATCTCTTCTTTTGTGGGATTCCATGGTCTCAACATTCCCTTCTAGAGGTGCATTCTCACCTTCTTGTCATCTGGTTCAATATTATTTTGACATGTCATCCACAAATCTTACCTTATTTTAGCATAACTTCAACAGATCCCATCTACTCAATCCTATGTTGTTCCAACTGACAATGGAACCATTTGTTGGTTTACTTATCTGATCTATACCTTTAACATGATTCACCCAGGTTCAAGTTTACTGAGGTTCCAACAAAGCCTCTAAAACTATCGGCCCTCCTGGTAAACCAGAAGGAAACACAGTACACAGAGTGAATTGTGCAGTCTCACCTGAGATAGTATTAATGGGTGACTGCAATACTCAAGTGCTTGCAGTCCAGGACTGAATGGAGATCTGTGAAGTATGTGCTAAGATTTCTATTTAATTATTAAGCAATATACTGGCATTCTCATTCATGGATGTAATGTAATTGTATTCATTAGTTCATTCATACATCATTATAACATCTACTCATAGACAGTAAGAGAATTACAAGAATTCAATCACACAACACAAGTTTTACCATGGTTCACCCCCCCCTTGGGCTACGTCCACAAAGATCTTGCTCTTGACCTCTTCTATTATGGTAGTTCCAAAACTATAGCTAATTCTCAGTCGGGTCGAGATCTATTATGAGGAAGACTAGATCACACCAGGCTCCTTATCCTGTGATCTAACCCTCAAGAGCCACCCTTCTGACCCTCTACAACTCAACAACTTACAAAATTAGGTCGTATGACAGAGTATTACAAACTAGTTATCAAAACAGGACTCCTTCCTCTCGTCGTCTCTTTAGACTCTGACAATATTTTCTCCATTCTCCACAACTACTCTCCTAGGTATCTATATATATACATTTCTGGCTCATCATACATTACAATGTATACAAAAATCCTAACCCTAACATCGTTAGGTCTTCCATGCATGCATGTGTGATGCTTTTCCTTCCATCTGTCACTTTCCTCATCTATGCCTTTCTTCAAAAAATAGCCTTTATTTTGGATTCAGGCTGCTTCCAATAGTCCCCCATGGTTTTTTTGGGCTTGGCACTACCGATATTGCAAAGGCTCGACTAGTTCGAGTCCCAACTTCTTGTACCCAGATCTTGTAGGGGACATGCACGAAGAAAAATAAATGAAGAGAAGATCGCTTTGATACCATTGATCCAGATTTATGAGTGAAACAAAATAAATAACAAACTGAATACAATAACATAGAAATATGGAGAACAACAACAGATATCCAGTGAAGAATAACTTCCATTGAATAAATAAAATAGGTTGAAACTGTAAAACTGTTGAACTGAAAACGACTTGCTCAAATGGTGGTAGCTATCTTTGAGAAGAGATGTGGTTTCTATGCACATCCGTATGAGTAGAATGATTATAATGAGGCTCCAGAGGAATTTTTAATATTACTCATGAATTCCAAGACCCTAGACATCCCAAAACCTAACCCTAGGAGATGAAGCACCAAAAGTTATGTGGGCCCCGATGGGTAAGTTGGTACTTCAACTTCCCAGGGTCATAACTTTTTCATAAGACCTTCATTTTAGGCATGTGATAGCTCATTGGAAATTTATTTTTGAGAAATACACATTATGCCATCAAAATTTGACTATGTCTATAGTTTGATTGTGGCAAGCCAAAAAAAGCATTGTTTAGGGCCCCAAAAACGACCCTAGAAGTACATAAATATGTACTGACATGAAAATTCCAAACTAAGTCAGTTGGAATATGTGGGAGACCACCAATATCCACCTAGAATCTATGTAGGGCTTCAGACATTCATGAGAGTGTAGAACCCACAATTACAAAGAATTACAAAAGAACGTGTTGAATTAAAATTGTCAAAAGGAGCCAGTTGGAACAAGTGGGTGGGCACCAATATCCACCTAGATCAGCATGTTTTCCATTTTATTAGTCAATTCCCAACATTTTGATTTCATTATTTATATATTTTAGTTTTATTTTCCTTTTGTTTTCCTAAAAAGAAGTGTTCGAGGAGAAGCAAAGTGTTGAATCCACAACCTAATTTTGACTTTGTGTCCCAATTTTTGAATCCATATCCTAATGGATTAAATAACTAGTATACTCACCCTAAATTATGGTTCTTATCACCTCACAAGGAGGATCCACACCAAAAAATGAGTTAATGTTGTCTCTTGAAAAGGCTCACTACCCAAAACTTTCTCGTTTTCCCGTGGGGCCCAACTCAAGCCAAATTTTGCAAATCATCCAAATGATATGTTTGAATGCAAGAAGTGGATTAGACATGTTCATTAGAGACACTAATCATTTTATAGCTGACATAATCCATTTCCAAGTTATGGAAATATAAATTTGATTTTTCCCATGGGGGCCACCTTGGATGAAATTGTGTTTTCTTCTGGAAAGAGTAATTTAGGTGCAGTGAATGGATTAGAAATAGTTTTTGAGGCAACTAATCATGTTTGAGATAAAAAAAAATCAATTACTACCTAAAAAAGTATGAAAACATGAAATTAAAGAATTCTAGCACTGATGTCAAGTTTCCAATTATACTTTATGAAATATATCAAAAAGGCATTAAAAAGTAGCATGTAGCTAGTCATTGGAAAAACATGTATGCATTCTACATGTTTCTTCTAACTACACATAAGTTTGGTTTCGTATGTAGGATATAAAGTTGATCCGGATTATTTTCGGCACGAAATGAGAGCAGAGATATAACATAGGGCCAGAAAACTGTTTTGAGCCATTTGGAAATGGTGGGTGGCCACCAATACCCACCTGGATCAAAAGTAGTCAAAGTTAGAAAAAACAAGGAGGCACATTTTTTAGTGAATGTTTGGCTTGTTTACTATGCAAATTTCAATTGGACATAACTCTATCTCCTGTCCACAAATTGAGAAACCATTTTAGGGTATTGTTGAAATGTAAGGTGATACATCTGACATAGTACATTTAGCCCCATGTAGAGCACATAATAAGCAATAAATTAATGAACATGGGCCATGTTTATGTTCTCATAAACCACATTTTAGGTGCTTCAAACCTAGAACTAAAATGGAATTTTAAGTCCAAACATGAGGATCATCCATCTCAGTTCTTATGGGCCAAAACACATCAAAATGGGAGCACATATCAGTTGAATTTTTCATAGTGGCACTTTGACTATGAACTTGTATAGAAAAATTCTCTTAATATACTTCATTATTTAATAAATCCTCTAGAAAAAATGCTAAATATGCCCAAGACTAACCTATATTAGAATTTTCATTGTTTGAAATTGACAACAACTCCCATGGTAGTGAAGTTCTCAACCAAGCCTTTTGTTATCCATAAACTAGACAATGCATTTTTTCTTGTGATTTTTGGCACAATCGACAAGGCCTTGACAAGAAGAACACCCATGTGTGATGGGGATTAGGTTCTATTGATCAGAAGTTTGTCGATTTCATTGAATTTGATTGAGAATAGGGTCCACAGAACCAATAGAATTCTCTAGGATAAGAACAAATCTAGTTCACCCTAATGAAATCCAGTCATCCATATGCATTTTTGGCATTATTGGTTTGAGGTTATTGGTGGGGTCTCATGCCTCATGAACAACCAACAATTCCTTCAATTTAATTGATCAACAATCTAAAATAGATTGTGAGTTATTGATAGGAGGGGGAAGGATGATGAAATATTGTATATGAATGGTAGATGTGCTTTTGCACTAGTTTAATCAATGATGGAGATTCATGTAATGGAGGTTCCTTCTTGATACAAGGTTTGGTGGGCATCATTTCTCATGTGCCTCATGTTCCCATCGTGATGTGGGGGCATATAAAAGTTTTAAACTTTAAGTTATAACCTTCCACCAAAATATGACCATTTAAAAGTTTTAAACCTTATATTATAACATCCAACAAAGGTGAGGGAATTTAAAAGTTTTAAACCTTATATTATAACATCCAACCAAATTGGGGAGCATATAAATGATAGGGTTGGTGGAATATTATATGGGGCTTATGAATGATGGAGTATGTAAAAGAAAATCCAACAAATGCATGAATGGTGATCCGCCTCCCCCTTTGGTGTATTAGTTAATGGTTATTATATTTTCTATCCACCATGAAAATGCATTTTTTAACCTTCAAAAGGAACCACCATTGTGACGTAACACCATTATCTAATGTTTAAGTGACTTTTAAAATATAATATTTAAAGTGATTTTTATATTGAAAAATGCACTTGGGTTATAAAAGGTCATCAAAGGTGTTGGGTTCTATTCTTTCCCACTACAAAGGGGTTTTTATAGCTATGTTTTGCAAGCCAAAGAAGACCAAATGAGAATCAAACCAACTCATTTCTCCCTAATTTTGTGTAGCAAACCTTGATAGATATAAGAAAGAATAAACAACAAACTTCATAGATAAACCCTTAAACACCAACAATATCCAAACATTCACCATGGACAAGACAATAATATAGAGATACAAACCCTTAAGGTAGGGTGACACCATCAAATAATCCTTATGGAAGGAATAACTCCACAACCATTCTTGCTCAAACACAATACAATCCAACACACTTCCAATACAATGATACTCATGTGTATTTATAATTTTTCGTGAGTATTCTTAGGGGTCTATGCCAACTAACCTTTATTATTATTATTATTATTATTATTATTATTATTTTAATTCCATAGTGGGCCTATTCCATTTTTATGGACACATTACATTCATTATCCCCTTGGGTACCTCCTGAGGTACCCCATATTATCCTCCCTAGGTACATTATGTTCCATCCCCCTTGGCATGTTTTATCCTTGAAACATGGGATGAAGCCATACAATATTACCTACTAAGCAATGTGGTCAACTAGTACCTTGCACAAGTATCCATCCATCCTAGTGAAATTTGGAAATGGGTCCAACTATTCCCTTTCCTTGATATTGGTTTTGATTTCTTCTTGGGATCCATGTCTTCATCATGCTATTTTTATATTTCCATGAATTGTTTTTAGTCTTCCATGTGCTTTCATGTTGGTTTCCTCTATGTTTCCATGTTGATCCATAGCAATTTTTTTTATGCTCATGCCCTTGCCTTTATGATTGTTTTTTCTCTAAGTGGTGGAGGTGGTGATATACAACAACCTTAGCCATCAATTATTCTTTATTTGACTCCCCAAAATGTGGTTCCTTAGCTTCTTCTTCCTTTTTGTGCCCTTGGGGATTTTCTTCAAGTTCTTTTGTAGAATCTTCTTTTGATTCAAGCTCTGACTCTTCATTTGATGTGTCATTAGGTACTGTAATTAATTTTCTTGTAAATAATTCTTCAAGTGCCCCCTCGGGCCTTTATTTCTTAGTAAGAGAAATATGTTGCAATGTTATTTTCTTTTTCTTGTACCATAGCTTCAAACACCTCTTTTACACATTAATATTAATTTTACCAATTGAATTCATCCAAGAATATCCCAAAACAAGATCCACTTCATCCATATCTATAGCATGAAAATCTGAATGCAACACATATTTATCCACAGTGATCTTCAAATCTTTAAAAATTTGAACGTTTTCACCCTCAACTTATGTTCTTTGAATATTATTTGTAGAAACTTGCAATATTTTAACCAAATTAACATTGATGAGATTATGCTAGCGATTAGGGTTAATAGAAATAATGAGCCTCTCTTGTTAAATACATCCATGAAACTATAAT
>CBVK0104072366.1:0-20063 GCA_900067695.1 Picea abies
CTTCATCCTCATACACTTCATGTCATGAGGATGAAGCTTAAAATATGTAACCGAATATATAAATTTGACAATTGACTGATTTGCTAAAGATTTCACCTCCTTGTGTTTCACGACTAAGATTGTTTAAATAATCATGGCAAGGATGGTGGAGGTAGTAGAGAGTTAGTATAATCCAACATGTGAAGCATCGTTACATATTGTAGAGCACATTATGAGTTGAAGTTTAATAGAAGGATGCCATTTATTTCTAGGTCTTGATCATTTATGAATGATTGTGAGTTGAGTTGTTAGCATAGTTTAATTCTATGTTTTGAAATTTAAGTAAGAGGAATGTGTGGATTGAAAGAAAGCTTATTATAGACTCCAGTTGTTGACCTGTTGAAGAGGCAAGGACCCACTACCCAACAAAGGTCAACATCCTTATAGATTAGTGTTAGTAGTTGATTTCAATAGTATAGATGTTAGACTAGCTGAATCTTAATTCTTTCAGATGATAGCAATATAGTTTAGACTAGGATTTCGATTATACAATTGTTTGGAGATCTTTACTTACTCTGTTTTGCATATGTTCTGTTTCTGTTTTTATGAATTTGATTTTTTTTCATGGACATAAATGTTGGCAGTAGTAGTCAAACATATTTGAAGGAGAACTAGTGAAGTTTACAAAAACACATTGTGAACCACATCATACTCAATATATTGACTATTGAACTACCCATGCTATGTCTTGATGATTGATGTGTGATTTCCCTTTCAGAAGTGTGATTGCATAGTTAGTTTTCTGGGTTAGATAACATAGTTGATCTATCAAAGAACTCCATATCATATTTTCATGTTCCATAGTGGAGTAGATAGCCCTCTGTGAAAGACAACCAAAGTGTGTAGAGTGTGTTTTGATTTGCTAGTTTGTTTTGTTTCCAGCATGCATAATCTAGAATAGTTCTATACTCATGGCATTAGAATTACCTTTCTTACTGGTGTATTGCAACTTTGTTGATTAGGAATCCTAGATTGATAATTAATGAGTGCATTATACTAAACATATAAGTAGCACACCATTTTGGCACCATTGTCGGGGAGTTGCAAATGGTAGGAAGTGATTTTTAGCTTAGATTTTTTGCATAGTTTTTGAATGATTTTAAAGGTTTCTTGAGGGAGGAGGATAAAATGTTTAAGACGTGAGTGAAGAGCCACATGGCCACTAGAGTGGGGTTATCTGAAACTAGGTTGCCTTCTTACCTTCTAGATAGAATTAGGATTTCAATTCAGTTAAGAATCAAATTTCCATGTTATGCATAGATATAGAGATGATTTGTAAGCTCTAAAGATTAAAAAACAACCCCCTCCCACTAATCCAACTGACATTGGTGTAGGAAAAATTCCACTAAGAGAAAGTTCAAGGAGAGCTAGCGAGGCTCCAGAAGAAGAACCTAAAATGGAAGAGTCAACATTGGGGCAGGAAGAATGTGAATCTGCTGAACGTTCAGGAGACACACAAAATCCAATTCCTAAACCATCTATCAGTGGAATGGCAGAAGAAGAAGGAAATGCAACCACTGAGACAGAGACCTTTGGGTTTCCAATCTTGGATATATCCAGAAACATCAGCATGAAGAATATCTCACTATCATCGTTACCCACTTTCAGAGGTATGTCAACTGAAGATCCAGATTTATTTTTATTTGAGTTTGACATATTATGTAGAAGCTATAACTACTCAGACGATGCCCAAAAACTTAATCTCTTTCCTGCTACAATGAAAGATTCAGCCTTAAGATGGTTCATGATCTTAGGAGAAAATACAATCCTCTCTTGGGATCAAATGAAAGACACATTTTTATGGAAATACCAAGACTATTGTAAGGATAACACTAAAAATGACATTTTTAAAATGCAACAAACAAAAGATGAAAGCTCCGAAGACTACTTAGAAAGGTTCTTATACAACTACCAGAAATCAAAATTATTCACTACAGACCTAGCTATAATAAGAACCATATTTTTGAAGGGTATTAGAGATGACTGCATAGAAGTTTTAAATTTGTTAAGTTCAGAAGATGTGCACCAAAATCCTTTTGCAGAGATTTTAGATTACTGTAGAAGATACTCAAGAGGACAAGCTAAAACAGGAAAAACACCAAGAGATTCTTTTAGTAGAAATACAAGACAAAGCTCAAGAACTGTCACTAGAATTGAGTTAGGAAACTTATTAGAGAACTTTAAAACATACATCTTGAGCATAATCAGTAACCAGTTAGATACCCTAAAACTGAAAAAGAAACAAGAAGAAGAGATTATTTTAGCAATCTTTTGTCCTAGATGCCGAAAGAAGCACGGTGAGAAAGAATGTCCATTAAATGTCATAGAAATCTGTGGCCTGTGTACACTAGAGCACCCCACATCTGAGTGTCCAACTTTTCTTGAACTATAAGCCATGTATAGGGGAGGAGGAGTCTCACAAGAACAATCATACCCTTCGAGAAGACCTTGGAGAGCACAAAACCCCAATGCATTTTATGACCCTAATGCATAGTATCAACAACAACAATGGGGTCCTTCCCCAATGACCTATCCAAAATGGACACCTGAGAAAGCTTAAACTCAACCTTGGCAACAAGGTTGGAGGGGGCTTGTGTATGGGAATCCCTCTTACCCTACATATCCACAGTATCCTGCAAACATTTCCCAATTACTACTTGGATTTAACCCACCACAGATGCAAACTTTACTCCCACCTCTTATACAACAACAATTTACAACCCCCTTGAACCCTAACCAACAACAAAAATTACTTATAAATGCCAATCAACAGCCACAAATCCAAGCTTCCCACAACCCTCCGAGACCAACAACAATCCCTGCCCAGCCAATCCCTAAACCCAATAATCAACCCACCCACCCTGTGCAAAATAAAAAAGTTCAAACCTTTCCCACCTATGAAATTCAACTACAATCAGGGAAAGCTGTAAATCAATCAAATCCTGCAGTAATAATTCAGGAAGAAAATGATAATCATTCTGAGGAAGAAAATAATCAAACCACCCCTGCAGAAGAAGAGACTTCCCCTCCTATTCCAATCACTTCTAAGTCTGTACGAGTACCTCAACAGGTTAATCTTCCACCCTACCTTGAAATACTATTAGTGAAGAAACCTGACCCACCCTTGCACAAAGATATAGAGGATGAATTACGAAATGTATGTATTAAAATACCTTTGTTGCAAGCCATTAAGGATATCCCCATATATGTCAAAATCATAAGGGATATTTTCCTTAAGAAACAAGGAAGGAAGAAGAAGGAACCTCCCCTTGTTTAGGTGGTGGGGAAATTATCTGAATTTATTTCTAAAATTCCATACAAATATAATGACCCTGGGAACCCAGTAGTCACTGTTGAAATTAATGGTATTTCTTTACCAAACACACTCATTGATTTGGGTGCAACAATTAATGTAATGCCTTTTGACACTATGCAAAATCTCCAAATCAACCAGTTAAGACCAACCCAAACCATGATAGAGTTGGTAGATAAGTCAGTCATTAGCCCTGCCGGAAGTCTAGATGATGTCACATTTACTCTAGCTTCTTGGGAATATCTAGTAGACTTTTTAGTCATCTATTCTAAACCATCATCCAAACTAGGATAGCCTCTGGTTCTTGGCCATCCTTGGCTGGCCACAACAAATGCCTTTATCAGTTGTCGGTCTGGTGAGATGACTATATCTAATGGCACACATAGCCAAAAGCTTGTCCTCTTCCCTCCTTCCCAACCGACATAGGAGATACCTGTCTGGTCAGAAAACCCTTATGGAGAAGAAGATTGCATCAGACCCCTGTCAATACTTGAACAGGTAAAAGGAATGCAAGAACAATCAGATGAACAAGTCTTAAGTTTATTTTTGGCAGATACAAATTGTATTGAATATCCGAAGTCTTTTGCAGAGTTGTCACACATTTTCAGTTTCGAATTTCAACAAACTTGGCACCCTGATATCACTCAATTATATACTTTATCACTAGCTCCCTCAGAGAAGGAAGAAAGTACTGAACTTGTTGAGATTATCCTAGGAAAACCCTTGTATATCAACTCTAGTTTGGAAACAGAACAAAAGACACAAGTAATTGAAATGCTCCAAAGAAAATTTGATGCCTTTGCATGGGATTATGTAGACATGAAAGGCATTCACTCTGACACATGCACACATCATATCTACACTAATGACCAAATCAGACTAGTTAGACAGCCTCAGCGAAGGATGAATCCAACCCTTAAGGATATTGCAAAAGAGGAATTGCAAAAACTCCTTCAAGCCAATCTCATATACCCCATTTCAGATAGTCAATGGGTGTCTCCACTTGTCATAGTTCCCAAGAAAAATGGTAAGTGGAGAATATGTGTAGACTTCAGGGAGTTGAACAAAGCCACCTATAGGGATTATTTTCCCTTACCATTTATTGATCAGGTGTTGGATACCTTGTCCGGAAAGAAGTATTTTTCGTTCCTATATGGGTTTAGTGTTTATAACCAAGTACAAATAAAACCCGAAGACTAGGAGAAGACCACTTTCACCTACCCATGGGGAACCTACGCTTATAGGGTTCTTCCTTTTGGACTTTGCAATGCCCCAACAACTTTTCAAAGGGCTGTCCTAGCCATTTTCTTTGATTTGACCAATGATTGCATGGAAGTCTACATGGATGACTTTATAGTCCATGGAAAAGACTTTCAGGAAGCTTTGACTAGTCTAGAAAAAGTCTTGATTAAGTGTAAGGAAACTAATCTTTCCCTAAGTAATGAAAAGTCAAATATAATGCTCACTGAAGGTATTGTTTTGGGACATCACATCTCTGGTTCTGGAATGAGAGTTGATCCGACAAATATTCATATTATCACACAAATCAAAATACCTTCCTCACAAAAGGAAGTTCGTAGCTTTTTAGGGCATGCTGGCTACTATAGGAGATTCATTCCAAATTTTACAAGCCTAGCTACCCCTTTATTCAATTTATTATCTAAAGAAGCCGAATTTAAGTGGGATGATGAATGCCAAATATCTTTTGAGATTCTAAAACAAAAATTGTCAACTACCCCTGTATTAAGAGGACCAAATTGGTCCCTTCCTTTTCATATCTGTACCGATGCCTCAGACATAGCTCTTGGGGTAGTTCTTGGACAAAGGGAAAATCAAATGCCTTATGCTATTTACTTTGTTAGTAAAAATCTGTCACAGAAAAAAAATTGCTAGCTGTGGTCCATGCTATCAATAAATTTAGACACTATATTACAGGATATCAATCTTTTGTACACACTGATCATTCAACCATCAAATTATTAATGAACAAACCTATAACAAATCCTAGAGTTACAATATGGTTTTTATTATTACAAGATTTCAATGTCAACATTATTGATAGACTTGGTAAGGATAATCTTGTGGCTGATTTCTTATCTAGAATGATTCATCCGGGAGATAACACACCAGTAGAAGATAACTTTCCTGATGAAAATTTGTTTTCTATTTCTACATTCACTCCTTGGTATGTAGATGTAGCTAACTATCTTGTGATAGGGAAGATGCCTAAGAAATTGTCTCCTAGAGAAAAACATAAAGTAATTCAGCTAAGTGAAAACTACATGTGGCACGATGATTGTCTCTACAAAACAGGGCCATATTTGGTAATCAGGAGATGTGTAAGGGAAGATGAAATTCATGATATTTTGCAAGCCTGCCATGATGGTACTTATGGAGGACACTTCGCAGACAAGAGGACCACTTATAAAGTTCTGCAATCTAGTTATTATTGGCCTCATATTTTCAAAGATGCTAAAACCTATGTATCCAATTGTGATGAATGCCAACGAATGGGTAAGCCTACTGCACGAGACCAAATGCCGCTTCAAGCCCAAGTAGTCATTGAGCCTTTTGAGAAATGGGCATTATATTTTGTAGGGCCCATTAACCCTGCATCTAAAAAGAAAAAGTACATACTTGTATGTACTGACTATGTGACTAAGTGGATTGAAGAAAAAGCTTTACCAGCTGCAAGTGAACAATTAGTGGTAGATTTCCTTTTTAATGACATCTTTACTAGATTTGGTGTACCTCGATAAATTGTGACTGATCAGGGGACTCAATTTACCTCTAATCTAGTCAAAGCTGTTACAGAACAGTACCAAATTAAACACAGGA
Source organism: Picea abies (assembly GCA_900067695.1). Classification (NCBI taxonomy): domain Eukaryota; kingdom Viridiplantae; phylum Streptophyta; class Pinopsida; order Pinales; family Pinaceae; genus Picea; species Picea abies. The sequence goes on from CBVK0104072366.1 coordinate 6,191, forward strand.
AATCTACACCCTACCATCCACAGGAAAATGGACAAGTAGAATCTACCAACAAAGTTATTGAGTCCATTCTTACCAAAACAATACAACTACACCACAAGGACTGAGCTGAAAGATTACTAGAATCCTTATGGTCTTATAGAATCACTTGGAGGAATACAACATGACATACACCATATGAGTTGGTGTATGGGAAGCAGGTACTTCTCCCCATAGAATTCCAGATCAAAACCTTCAGGACTACAGTACAAGTTGGCATGAACTTGGATGAAGCCTAGCTACAAAGACTCTTCCAGCTTAATGAGTTGGATGAAATCAGGCAAGAAGCACTTCAAAGAACCACCCTCATTCAAGAGCAGAGAACAAAATGGCATGACAAGTATCTCAAAAAGAAAAATTTTCAACAAGGAGATTGGGCCCTGTTGTATGACATCAAATTCAAAAAATTCAAAGGTAAGTTAACTACTCGTTGGATGGGACCTTACAAAATTGACACTGCCTATGATAATGGTTCAATCAGGATAAAGTCAATTGAAGAACAACATACACCACTACTTGTGAGTGGTCACCGGTTGAGAATTTATAACAAACCCCTATCAAAAGAGGAATTTTTGACTCGTATACTACAAAATTCAGATATGCAAGTGATCAGTAAGGAAGGAGACCTTCCTACTAATCCACATTGATTGATTGGTTTATTTTTAAACTTTTGTACATAGGTGTGGATTGTGTTTTGTTAATAAGCTGAAGGTAACAAGGGATTCTTACCTCCTTTTGTTTTACTTTCACATTTTATCTTTGAAAGTAGATTTCTATAATTTATTTGATCCTTCAAGAACTTGATAAACATCAGTTTGTAGGCATCAACAATACTCTATTCTGCTCCGGTACCAGAAATCCTGTTCTGGTCCGGTACCAACAGTCTTGTGCTGGTTCGGTACCAGAAGTCTGTTCTTATACGGTACTACTAGGACACATCACCTAATTGACAAGGAATGATACACATATTTCAAAATCTTATGTCAATTAATATGAATTATGAAGCCATGCAACAACCACTTAAGATGGAACCAAGAAGCTGAATGCAGCATCAAATGGTAGCCCTTATGAAGCAATAATTTCTTTTGGTTCTGTTGCTAAAAGGAAGAGTTTTTAATTTCTTTCGGTTTTGTTGCTTGACAAAGAAGACATAATCTTTACCTATGATTGTTAAAAGGACAATTCTTAATCTTCTTCAAATTCTAGAGGTTTCCTTTATCCAGTATTTCAGCATGATTAAAAAGATAAAAACTATATTAGCCTACAAGTAACTATCTCACCCTAACTAGACTTCAATAATATTCATTGGATTATCTTTTCTAAAGAGTAACATATGAGTATATGAACACTCTCTGTCAAGGGCACACTAGAAATTTGTTTATGGAAGAGGATGTATCAGTACCCTAAGGTAACTTTAGGTCATTCTCTTATGGACAAACTCAGACAAAATTATACATCTGGATCCAATGTGCAATACAAAATTTTATTTTTCCTTCAGAATTTTTTTTAAAGACATCCAAATAAGAGAATACACCTTCCAACCCAATACCATCCCATCCTGTAAAAAGGTTTTTAGACGAGCCTCCCCTGTCACCATGCAAAAGCACTCTTTAATAAAAATCGAAATAGGTGACTATGGACAAGAAGCCTCTGATGGAAAAAGGGTTTAAGAGACTAACCCACCAGGATACTGAACAGGTCTGTTGGCAGCGGGTACCAGTCTATGGTATGACTAGGCAAACCCATCAGGGTACTGAACAAGCCTGTTGGAAATGGGGCATTTTTCCTGGGGAAGGGATGTCTCTCACTAATTATCACAACTACCCCACTGGAGTACTGAAAAGGCTTGCTGGCAGTTGGTTCCGATTGAGAAATGTCTCATCTATACTTGTCTGATTGAAAAATCCACTTTTGTCATCTAAAAGATGAATACTACAAGCAAAGATCATTGTTAACATTTATGAGATACAACTCTAGATTAATAAACAAAGATAATTATTACAAGCAAAATGTCCATTTGAGAATTACCCTAATTCAACCTTACCAGTCTGACATCTAAAGCCTACATTACCTAAGAAGGAAACTTCTTAAGAGTGGAGCCCTAACTAGGGAGTCTAATCTACTTATATTGTGAAATTTATCCATAACATCTAATGATAGTAAATCTCTGAAGCAAGTTAGGTTGAATCTGTTCTTCTGGAAAAAATATAAAAACCTCCCTCTTTTCACTGCTGAATGCTACCCTTGTTAATAAGTCATCAAAAGAAAGGCAATTTCAATTTCTTAGGCATGCGATCATATGCTAGGTGATAAATGTACTTTTGAAATTTGATTTGGTTTCCTTTCTCTTATCATCTTTTCTCCATTATGATACAGAGTGTTGAATCTTCTTGCATAAGGATATGCAACATCCTTGGCATGGGGGAGGGTCAAACAACTCCTTCAAAACTATTTTTCAGACTCACATCTCATCTTCAGAAACCAACATGATCACCCTACAACCTTGCAGAACCAGACACAAAAGAAGATAAGCACAAAATAAAGAAGTTTCATGAAGTGCAGGAAATTCCAGTACCAAGCTTCCAGAAAACTCCAGCCTAAAAAGATGAACTCTGATAATCTACAAGCTTCAAATACAAAGGCAGTTACATATGATATGGGTATTGATCATACAATGGTAAAAGCAAAGGTAACATGGTGTTATTTATTTTCCTTTGCTTCTAAAACTACAATAGGTATGAAAATGTATACTAGATCTTATGACCTTAGTGTTAAAACCATGCACCTAACTTTCACTCCCTCATACCCATATGCCTAACCTTAATCAATCCTCTCATCACATAAGTGCTTGAAAATGATTGAGGGAAAAATCACATCAAAAGTGTGAATATGAAGCATGTCTAGTAATGATGAGCCATGAATGTGCTTCATCCTTAAGAAAATCACGAACTTATCTTGTGTCATGAGTCATGATTCAACATCAAATTCATAGCTCAGAGGTCCAATCACCTATCCCAAACAACAATGATGCTTCGACACCCAACGTTCCATCCCCATCATTACGATAACAGGTAGAAATGAAATGACTTATCTGGGTGGCGAAGCCATCCAGATGAGCCTCATCTTGTATTAATTTTCCTTTGCGACATATTTTCTTAAACTCACCATTCGAATTAGTGACGCAATCACCATAGTTGTTTTGTCATTACCAACTTTTCTCTAGTTCTAAGCTTACTCCTCCCTGCAATCTCCGGTACCAAACCCTTACCCTCATCAGCTGACTAAATCCTTGTGCTACAACCCGATTTTTTTCTCACAATTTATAAATATGGTTGTAAGTATACATGAACCGGTCTTCCAGATTTATAGAGAGACCGAGGAGTTACAAATTTGTAGAGAGAAGTATGATAGAGAGGGATGGCTGGATTTTTGGAGAAATTCACAGGCTGGCATGAGAAGGTATCTCACACATTTATTCAGGGTTACGATGGAGAGATTGCGCACATAGGCAATCTGTAGTTAATAATCAATGAAACAACCTTAAGGGAAGTCACAAGATTACCTAAAAGAGGAGCCAAGTATTTCAAAGGAGTAGGAATCAACAAGGAAATGTGCCAACAATTTTTGAAAGAACACCATCAGCACCCTGATTGGAAAAAGGGGATTCCTAGGAACTATATCAAGGAATAATATCATCCAATGCTTGCTAGTCTTCAACGATTCCTCACTTGTGAGGGAAGATATGCTGTAACCTTCATATATCATCTTAGGCTTCTATTACACTTTGAAGGAGGCCCTGAAATTGATTTCCCATATTTTTTATGGATGAGTCTGAACAAGATGGTAAGAGGTGTCAAATCCCTATCCAAAACTGAGAAGACTAGCATTTACCATCAAAGTGTTATTAAGATGTTATTTTTACATGAAATCAAGAAGCAAAGGATTAGCTGGAAAATCATCATCACTCAACACCTTCCCACAGAAAACAAACCTGTAGAGGAAGCCCAGCTTGATCTAGAGAAAGATAAGGAACCTCAAAATAAAAAGGGCAAGAAAGATAAGGTAACTCCATCATCATCCAGAACAATGAGCCAAAACGAAAAATCTAGTAAACAAGAAGGGCCCTCTTCCACAGTCAATAAGAATTTTAAAAGTCAAGAATCAAAAGGTAAAACCAAATTAGTAGAGGAGAATTCAATAGTAGCACTTGAGGAGAAGGGTCATAAGACAAAAACTGTGGGGAAAGGGAAGAATAACTCAAAAAATAAAAGTGAACAGTCTATAGAACAATCCCCTGTAACCATTCCACAAATAGAAAAGAAGAAAAGGAAGCCTGTGAGTACCCATGATCTAGTGCCCCCTTGTAAAAGAACCACAAGGAGCATGGAAAAGAAAGGAAAAACATTTGTCAGTCCTCATACACATGAAGATCCAATAGATCTTACCTCCCCTTCTGAAGACCTATCAGTCCAGGATGACATCCCTAGTTTGACCGAGGAACAAGTCACTATTACTTTATGTAGGATGAGGGAGGAAGTGGAGGAAAGAGAATACATCCAGCCAGAAATAATGGAGTCAACAAGAACCTTAACAAAAGCACAAATGAAGAAAAATATTGGGGAGCTGCAAAAACAAAACCAAGAACTCAAACAAGAAGTGAAGGAATACCAACTATTGGACATGTATATCAAAAGGGAAAACGAGCAACTGAAGGCAACCAACCAACAAATTCAAGATGACCATGAAAAGACTTATAATAATCTAAAGAAGGTAATAAGACTGTTACAATACATTAGGGTCATAAAAAGGGAGCTGAAAGTAGAAGCCTCAACCATCAACATCATTGATCCACATAAGTAAAGAATGGAGTCTCAAATTTTGAAAATTTTTGGGTTTTTTTCAGTTGCATGAGGACATGCAATGGTTTTGGCATGGGGGAATGTTGAGCCTCTAAATTGACATCCCCACTACTTGTTGACGGGCGAAATTGTCCGTCCGTCAATTGAGAGAGTGGAACCGGTCCGAGGTTGTCTAAATAACCCAAGCCATTTGGAATGAACCACCCTGATGGGTTTAACGACTTCGTTGGCCACTCTAAGATCCTAAGAAAACCAAAGAGAAAACTAATCTAAACTAACTAATCTAACTAAAAAAAATAAAACAAACTAAAGCTAACTAAACAAACTAACTAAAACTAAAATAAAAGAAACTAAACTAACTAACAATAAAAACAAACTAATACACTAATCTAATTGAAACAAACTGATATATAAACTAAAACTAAATACAAATTACACTAACTATTCTACTAATTACTATTACACTAACTCTACTAATTAACCATCTAGCTACTAGTTATAATACGGCTTATTCACAAATATACAATATACACAATTGACAAATTTAAATAAAACCTGTAAAACTCATATGCTTTCTGTCCTAAGACAGCCAGAGATATTTTTTGATTTTTTGATTTTATGAATAAGAAATAAACTTACTGAAATTAAACGATCTAATATACTAACTCTAACTAAACTAATATCAGAATTAAACTACTAATAAAAACAGTAAACAAACAAGCGACTAACTGACCTGGAAGCGCTCCTAATTTGTCTTGCGTATGATGACTTCGAAGCTGGTCGGAGGTAGTTAAATCGCACCGGTTAATCCAAAAGCTTCTCGTAAACGATAGGCTATGCTGCTCTTTGAGTTGTTTACAGGAAAAACAAGACATACAAATTCATAACAATTATACGATTTATAAATCTCTGCAATAAGGGAAACCTGTTATGCAAAAACTTATATTTAATAATTCAACTCATGAAGAAGAGAAATCTGTCATTCACGAACTGAATTAAGCAATTGCTATGTTTTTTAAATGCTTGGAAGAAATCATATATGGATTACAGTGATTAAAATTATATCATTTGCACATGATTAAGATAGCTAAAGTAGTCATTAACCAGATACAAATTGATATACACAACATGAAACTAAATGTTGATATAATGAGAAGCTAAAGCTGTAACAAAACACCAAATTCTGCCTCAGTCTGTATTAAAACTCCATATCCTTGTTCTCCCACGAATGAGGATGAACATTATTACAAAAATCATAAGTATATATAAGTCTCTCCATAGGGTAAAACCTCCCTGTGGATAATATCAAACTGTTTTACATAATCTGGGAAAATATCCCCAAAATCAACTAAACTAAGAAACTAAAATGCAAATGAAATCTCTGAAATATCCCCTAACTGCTCATCAAATCCACTGCAATAGATAAAAAATAACAAGTTAGAAAGGTATTTCATAAGAAAAACAATAAAAATTTGATTCTACAGACTTAGCTACAGAATCATCTGATTCTGTAGCTAGTCTAAAATAGTGTACAGAATCAAATAGAAATCAAATAAAATCTTTTTAAAATGATCAAATCCAATTTTCTTCCTAACAATCATTCAAAATGAATCACTAATGATTTTGTTAGTCAATAATAAAAACAAAATAAAAAATGATTTTAATGGAAACAGGGGTGAGAATACTCTGTTTTATTTTGCCATGAAATCGAGTCAAAATAATAATAAGACTATCCCATATCCAATTAAAATCGATAGAAGATCATATCATAGGTGATACAATTTAATCCAACACAACAATCATTGACTCATTATAGCCATAACAACAGATTCATATCATTCAATGAAATGTAAAGATAGGTAGATTGTTTCGATTGTGTTCTAATGAAATCATACTCAACAACATCGACCCAATGAATTTTTTGATTGATCCTTGCACAGTCAACAGACAGGAGTGTGATAGAATCAACATAATTATAATATAAACTGGGTAAATAATCAAAATAAATCATGACTCAGTCTAATATAGAAACAAATCGTGAGACTGGATACAGTCGATTTCGTTCCTCCAATCAAATTCAAATAGCATATTCAATACAATACGGATCAGACTGATAATATGGTGGAGAAAACCAACGCGAATCAACCGGCTGGATATATAGCTGTTACGATTTGTATCAATTCACGATTTGGGTGGATATAAAACAAAACCATATTAAACATAATCCAAACTGTATTCAAGCTGGTCGAAATCCATATGCAAATAGAACCGTAACAGTTAACCATCATTACCAACCATATCGTATACGATATAACCAATTCGAATCGAAACATTGATTGTGTTCAAAATTGATATGCCAGAAATAGCTTGTGTTTAGAAAAGATAGAAACGACTTCAATTAGTAACAGAGTATCCAATTTAAGCCAAATCAAAGCAATCAAATCCACAGCACAATCCATCGAATCGAAGAAAATCCAATCGAAGCTAAACTAGGAAACGAAATTCGATCGATCAAAACTATGTACATAATGCAGGCTTATGTGACAAAGCAAATCCATGCTGTAAATAGACCTATGAGTTTATTATATAAATAGGTGATATACATACCAGTGAGGCTGCTCGAGCTATGCCAATTTGGAATTCACGACCACTGTAGCTGACTCCACATTCTTAAACAAAATAGAACCTGTTGTCCTCTGTTTCTTATCAGTGGTCAGTAGCTCAGCCTTTTGTCGGGTAAGCCTTGCAACTTGATCCTCCAGAGAATGAATTCTGGACTGTAGCATTGGCACATCGAGATAGTACCTTTCTAACCACGAGCCGCACTGATCACAGGGTGGCGCTGTGGGTTGAGGTAGAGCAGGAGAGGGTTTTGACGAATCAACGGGTTTTTTATAAGGCAACTTAATGCCTGGGTAATTAGGGTCATTTTGCAAGCAAGGTGGTACGTTCGTCACGAAGTCAAATGAGGGTTTGGCACACAGACCTTCCAAATAGGGATATTCACTTGCCAAAAAACGTTCAACCTCTGAATCAAAGTCCTTGCTCAATATGATAGGGTCAGGGTTGACATGAGGTTTAGGTTTGTTTCTTGCCATGCGAGAGATTAAATGGGCGGTCTTCTTGCCTTTGGAATTCACAGTAGGTTTGGCTTTAGGTTTCTTGACTACGGGCTTAACATTCTCAACATCCTTGGTCACAGAGTAGGGTAGGTCTATAGGTGAGTTGGGTAGGGGTTTAGGTAACAGAACACTGTAGGGTACCGGGGGTATAGCTTTGTTCTCGGTCACCACAGGTTTGTTAACCTGTGGAGGATTCAAATCCTCAAAACGATTGCGAGCAAGGAAATCATTCCAACAGTCTCCGTGTAACCCCAAATGATAAACAACAATGATTTTAACCAGCCCGAAGTGAAAAAGGCTGCTATCAGCCTAGTTCCTTTTGTATTTCTTTGACATCTTGAACAAGCTTCTATGCAGATAGTATGGCATATTAAGCTCAAAACCCATAAAAACCATAATCAAACGAAGGTGGTGTAATAAAACAAAACCATACCGACCCTCGCAGGTGATAAATTGTTTGATTATCATCAACAAATCATGCCAACGTTGCTTGAGCATGTTCACAGGCAAACCCTTGTCATAGGAGCTAACCTTACGCAACTAGAAAAGCAGTGTCCACGGGACCTCTTCCACTTTGCAATTCTTGGACCATCGTTGTCCAGTGGCGGGAAAACCTGTAGCTAAACTGAGAAATTGCTCATCAATTTGCAATTGGACATCCCCGACCTTGGCTCGACAGCCATCAAAGGTCAATGGGAATTGTCGGGCAATGCAGAGATTAAACCCTTCGAATTTCTGTATGAACGGGAGCCATCCATTTTCCTCGAGGTCACCGCGGGCACTGTCGAACATCAACAGAGCCTGGCTGCCATTAGGTTAAGCTTGAACGATAGGAGCCATGGCGCAAGCACATGGTAAGGGTTTGGTTAGAGTTCATCGACACAGAGTAACAACGTTACCCGAACCAACAACAATGAATCTAGCCAAAAATGGGTAGGCATTAACGCAAGCATGCGAAGGTGGTGGAGTTGTTTACCGCCATGCAGAGCAATACTGGTCACAGTACTACCGCCGATATGGCTAATTCAAAACGTAGGGGTGGATTATCTATTAAGTCATGTGTACAACTCATCAAAATCCAACTAATACACGCCATCACTATCATAGTGTTCAAAACATTCATCGTATAGGTTAACACCAAAATTATATATGCGCCCATGTATCAATCAACATTTAACCAAAGTGCCAAATTGAATTCATATGGTCGACTAGCCTAAGTTTATGAAAATTATCATAAGGATTATGTTATATATATAAAAACTTAATACAGACCCCTATGCATTTTATAAAATCAATGATCAAGCTAGTCATAAAATGTATAAATCCATATGCTTAGTGCCTCACAAACTTTATAAAATCAAGTCATTCAATCCATATAAAAATGTCCAATGAGCATAATTCAAAAATCCTTTCAGCCACAAAATGATAAACCAGAGGTAAGTGCCACTCAAAGTATCAATAAAAAGATTATGACAGTTCAAGTAACGATGGAGGAGTTTTCACGCTTACAGTCGTGAAAACTAAATGGAGAAAAATTTGCAAGTGTCGCAAGAAATGAAAATATCGTCTATTTACAAAATGCGACGAAAATTTGAAGATTAGAAGACAGAGGTGTAGGCAGTTTATAGGACAATAGAAAAAAATGAATTGGCTGCCAACACATAGTTGAACTATTTATTTTGCAGTTTGTCACTTTCTTAAACTTGTCCCGAAGATCATAAAGCTTTTCAAGCCTTACCAAATTTTTGGGGATGTTATTAATCGGAGTGGCTTTACTCCCCATTGTTTGACTTGTTGAGTCAGGAGACCCGAAATTTATATTCTTGTCATGCTCGCCTTCATATATAACATAATCTTTGAAATTGTCTTTAAGATGTAGAAAACTTATGATCTTTTGATCATCATCAAAGACTCTCCAGTTTGTTATGTTGTCAGGAATTGAAGGCATGTACAATAATTACATAGAAAAAATGCATTATCCATTTTGATGGAATTAATCTAGATGCAACTTTAGCTAACAATTATGCTTCATAATTTAATGAACGAGGAATAAGCCTTATGTTAAATGCATCAAAATTTTTTATCAGGCCCCATACCTCGTGCTAATAATGTTTGAGGTGACTGGAAAGACAATGTATGTTATTTCTTACCTGTCTTATCACAATTTCAGAGTCACCAAATACCTTTATTTTTCTCACTTTCATGTCCACTTCCTTTTTCAATCCTTGTATAAGAGATTCATATTCAACAATGTTGTTTGTCCATTGGAACTCAAGTTTGCATGCAATTAAAGTTTTCTTTCCATTAGGGTATTTCAGTATGCAACCAACACCTACACCTTCAAGAGACTTGGATCCATCAAAGAATAGAGTCCACATGTTAGGGTCACCTATAGATTTCATTTGGGACTCATGGTTTGATTTATTTTCTGAACTTTTTTGGTTAGTAGAATTAATATACACATATAACTTATCCTAGACACTATGTTAGGCTGTACATCCGAGTTAGTGTCAGTCCTATCTACGATATCATAGTTAAGTTCAACAATTTGAGTGCAATGAAGGATTTCAAATTGTGTGGATGATTTTGCATAAGAAGAAATTTCATCGGTGTGATTTCCAAACAAAGTATCATAACTATAGTTTCCAAGAATTTAATGATTGAACATTATGGGCTCATTTGAATCATTTAAATATGTCACCACATGTTTCATGTAACATTCTCTATCCACTCCGATTTGATTGGGTTTTCCATTGTAAGGAAACCATAAGTGTGATGTAGGTGTATATCAGTGGCCACCCAACTTTTCCAACTCGCTCAAAACATTTTTTTGGCAATTTTGGTAATTTACTATTTTTGGCAGTTTTTCGGGTCTTGAACTTCCGAAGTCATTTGGAGGCCCCAAATGACGTTTTTTTGGAATCAACCGATCGAGGAATGTTAGTCTATTTCAAGCCATGATATTATCTATTCATAGTTGTAGTCCTTGGATAGACCTTTCTAACGATGTATCATATGCGTCAAACGAAGATCGTATGCAAAAGTTACGACCCTAGGAAGTTGATGTACTGAATTACCCAAATGGGGCCCACATGAATTTTGACGCTTCATCTCCTAGGGTTAGGTTTTTGGATGTCTAGGGTTTTTGACATTCCTGTTTATTGTAAAAAGGCCTTCAGAGCCTGATTGTAATCATATTCTTGCGAATGCGAATAGCCGCCATATCTTTTCTTAGAGATAAGCTGCCACCATTCTAGCGAGTCTTTCACTTTGTATTTCTACAGTCTCTGTACATTTATTTCATTAATAGAAGTCATGTATTACTGTATATATGTGTTTATGGTTGCATCTTTGATACATTTATGTTATGTTATTGGATTTCCGCGATATCTATGTGCATTTCTTTACTATATCTCCACTCTCATTTTGTGCTGAAAATAATTTAGATTAGTGGTATCAGAGAAGGCTGCTCTTGATCATTTTTCAGTGCATGTCCCCGATGATGTCCGAGTATAGCAAGTTGGGTCTCAACCTTGTCTCTCTGGAAGACAATTTCTCTCACACACCTAAGAAACCCTCTATGGCGGAAGAAAAGAAAAACGACAGAGCAGACGATCCTATCAATCTGTTGCTTGAGAAAGCTCTCACGCGAACGAGGGACGAAATGATGGAGAATTTTTTCCACATCCTTCAATGCCTGCTAATAGAAACAATAACATTTTCATCAAACAATAACTTTGGAAGCACCTCTCGTTTCAAGGTACATGTTAATTTTGATATTCTTGTATTTGAAGGTCAGATATATGCGGATGCCCTAGACAAATGGTTAAATTTGTTAGAAGGTTATTTCTTTGCTCATAATTTTTCCGACAGGGAAAATATCACCTTCACACTTCTTAAATCTCCCCTCCATGTCAAACATTAGTGGGAAACTTACTAGGAGAAAAGTTCCATAGAGGAGTCTATAATATATAGGGTCGAGCCCACTTGGGATTTTTTTGTGGATGCGGTAAAGGAACAATATTATTCTATTGGCAGCTATGAGGACCAGTATGTGAGATGGACCACACTGCGACAATAGAGGGGCCATGCAGTTCCAGAGTTCACTGATAGCTTCCACACATTGTGCACCAAGATAACTATCAAAGAATCCAAACGACATTTGGTTCTGAAATACCGTGGGGCTGTGCATAGATACATACAAAATGAAATGGATTTTATAGACATCTCATCACTCGGTGCTGCTTATCGATATGATGTTAAAATCGAGCATAAATTTAAGCACTAGAACAAACAAGAGTTTGGGCTTGAAAATCTGCAACAACCAAAGTATGATAAAGACAACCCTAAAAAATTGTCTCCCAAAAACCAGTCCAAGGCACAGGAAAATAAGGGTCATAGGAAGACAAAGAAGGACACTAGAAAATGGTTCAATTTCCACAAAATCCCCTAGCACAACACCGATGAATGTCGCTCAAAATAGTCATTGGTGGACGAGATCAAAGACAATGAGCTGAACCTTGATTCAGAATCTGACTTTGAAAATACTGGTAAAAGATAGATCATTGACGCAGACCCCACTGCTATTGTCGCGACCGAAACAATTCAACCAGAAGAACCAACTGATCTTGAAGAGGGGGAGCACATTTTTCATTCACATATGTGGGTGAAGGGGACCCCACTGCATTTTATTTTTGATAGCGAAATCCAGAAGAACCTCATCTCAGTAGAGGTCCTCAAACAGTTGGGATTGTCGACAACATCACACTTGTAGCCATACAACATCGGCTGGCTTCGCTAGGGATGAGATTTCTGTGTCAGCCAATAGTGTTGATTGTAATACGACATCGAACCCTTCAAGGATGAGGTATTATGTGATGTTGCCCCACTGGATGTCTGAGCTGTTCTCTTGGGCCAACCATATATGTGGAACATCCATGTTGTTTATGAGTCTCGACACCGTAGTGTCATTTTTTCTCTGGGGGGTCATATCTACATAATACCAGAGGTAGTTCTGACTATTGTTCCACCTAAATAGCGCCGCAAGGTAGTATCTCATACAACAAAATTTAGCTTCTTCACAATCTGTTCAAAAGGGGAACATAAGGACACTGCAACCACTACATCCTCAACCCAAGCACCTGTTAGACAGTTGGATTAGGTTGATGGATAGTTGGTATGGATTTTTGGTTGTCATTGATGTCAAATATTAGAGAGTGATATTGTAGATTGATGTCAAGCCTTAGTGATTGATGTCAACCCTTGGAGAAAGTACAATAGCAAATTCCAGTAACACAAAGGTTTGGTTAATGGACCCAAGTTTGTTTGATGTAAAGATGACTCATTATTGTCTTGTCATGGTTGATAATAAGTATAAATGGATGAACTCCAAAGTGGTCCCCTTATGGTGAAATACCTCACGGGAAGACGCTTTGTGGATTGAGTTATCTTAGAAGTATGGTTAGAGAACCAATGCTTATTTGTGGAATAATGAGATGAAGGTTAGTGAATTTTTTAGTGAAACTATCCTATATGGATAGTTCTTTTCATGTCATTTCCATTGGTATGTGGAACGTCAAATAACTCCTCACTGTTATAGAGTTATGGCCATGAGAAGTTGGAGAACCCAGGTTTGGGTAATGAACCCAAGTTTGTTTGATGGATAACTGTATGAGTTTTGATATATTTTCAGGTAATACTATTCTATATGGATAGTACATGTCATTCCATTTCTTGTGGTATGTGGAATGTCACATAACTCCTCATGGTTTGAGAGTTATGGACTTACAAAGTTGGAGGACCCTCATATGTCATCTAGAAGCCCCAAAAGGTCAAAGTAGTCAAAGTGGTTTAAGA
>CBVK0104072379.1:0-13971 GCA_900067695.1 Picea abies
AATTATTTATATATATATATATATATATATAAACCCCAAAACATGGGAAAAATATGTTTTTTTTTCCGAAATAATATATATACAATTGAAAACAAAAATAAGAGTCCATATTGTCGAATTCTGGGGTCGGATGGAATTTGTGAGAGTGATGTTTTGCACGAGATAAACTCCTGCATTGGTCAGTCTATCCGCCACCTTATTTGCATCGCGTCTTACATGAGAGGTGATGATAGTAAAAGAAGGTCTGAGGAGTGATTGAAAGCTATGGAGGGGACCCAACATGCGCCAACTAGAGGTGATCCTTTCTGGATTTATTCCGTTGAGGATTTTAGATGCCAACTCAATTATGACTTTGGAGTCTCCTTCTATGACTAGGCAAGTAAGATTATGGTCCAGAGCTAGTTGTACTCCTCTGATTAGACCCCATATTTCCGCTGAGTTGTTGGTGTTGAATCCCAGATTTTATTGTGGATTTGGCCTTTGTTGTTTATTATCACTGCTCCTGCCCCAGAGGGGCCTGGATTGCCCTTTGAAGATCCATCGAAGTTGATTTTATGAAACCTGGGCGGAGGGGGAGACCAGACCTAGGGGATGACGGTTAGGGTTGTGAGGGGGGGCTGGGGAGACAGAGCAGAGGGTGAGAGCGTAAAGCCCCAGGAGTTGAAGATCGAGGTCTCTCCTGGGTCAGAGGGGAGGTCTTGTTTAGTCCAAGGATGGAGTTGAAGGGTTTCTTGAAGGTGCAAGAGAATGGTGGACCAGATGCAGGACGTCGGGGAAGGCTGGGAGTGAAAAACTCTTCTGTTTCTTTCCTTCCAGAGTTGCCAAACTATGAAACCTGGCAGAAGTTGTCAGGTTCTGTTCAGGAGTTGGCTTTTGTAGGATCCTGAGCCCTAACTTCTGATCATGTTTATGATGTTTCCTTTGACTCGATTTGTTCTTCTCATAAGTTGAGTGGCTTGGTTCCAAATTTCTTCACTGATGGTACAGTTGTTTAGGAGGTGCTCCATAGTTTTTGCTTGTTGATGACAGAGATGGTAGATCGAGGGGCCAATGAAGCCTCTTCTCTAGAGATTGTCCCAGGTTAAAATCTTGTTTTGAGATTTTAGGCCAGAATTTGGATTTCCAAATTGTAGTCCAGATAGGGTCCTTCTGCAGTGTTTGAAATCTTTCATGTAGAGTGTACCCTTATTTGAGAGTGAAGTTTCCATGAGGTGAGTGCCCCCATCACAAAATATCTAGATCATTTCTTGTTCGAATTCTTCTTGAGGTGATTGATTGCATCCAGTGCTATAGGTTACAGTCCTCTGCTACCTATAGTTCATGATGCAAAGATTTCCAAGTTCTCCAGGGAGAGTTGATTGGGGAATGTGTCCACATGTCAGCTACCTTAAAGGTGGCAAGATTTTGTATCTGGTTTTCATAGTGAAGTAGATTTTCTTCTGACTAGAGGGGTGGCATTTGTTGCCAGGAGTCCGTCCAGAATAGTGCACTCTGACCATTGCGGATTTCCCAAAAGGCATGCTCTTGAATAAGTGGCTTGTTTCTCCAAGCCACATTCCAGATGTTAGAGCCTTGAATTTTGTCCTGCATTCTGATCAAGTGGGCTTGTTGAGTATTTGGGGCATATTTACGTTTCCAGAGCTTGGCCCAAATTTCTGTAGGAGTTTTGAGCCATCTCCACCATATTTTGGCTCCCATGGTATTGTTGAGTTTGCCAGGGTCTTGGAGGCCTAGGACACCTAGGGATTTTAGTTTGCAGACTTTGTCCCAACTGACCAGAGCCCATTTTTTGTCTGGGTTGTGTCCATGCCAGAGGAAGTTCCTCTGCAGATTCCAAATTTTCTTTATGACAGATTGAGGGGCATCTAGAGCTGAAAAGAGGTAAGTCAGGATGGCTTGGAGGACAAACTTTAGGAGGGTGATCTGGCTGGGAGATTAAGGGAGCAGAAGGTCTAGGTGCTAAGACGATTGGAAATGGAGAGGAGGAGGGAGTCCCAAGAGAGATTAAGGGCTGTCGATTCTGAGAGAGGGAGGCCCAAATATTGAGTTGGCAGGGTGTAGACGAGAATAGTTAAAAGCTGGGAGATGTGTTGTTGGATGGCCACTGGCGTGTTAAATAAGAACAGTTGTGATTTTTCCAGGTTGAAGGTTGTTCCTGAGGCTTCGCTGAAGTCATTAAGGATGGAACTAAGCTTGTTTTCTTCTTGTGCAGTGGGGGTGTTCAAGAGCATTGTATCATCTACAAATTGATTGTGTGAAGCTGTAGGTTGAAGCCCATGGAGAGAGAGGCCTTGAAAGGATCCATTTTCGATGGAGGCTTTTATATAGTGACCTAGGCCTTCCCTCATTATGACAAAGAGGAATGGGGAGAGAGGGTTGCCTTGCCTTATTCCCCGAGAGGGAGAGAAGCGTTGAGAGGGGGTTCCATTGACCAGGATTGAGAAGAAGGTTGAGGAGATAAGGTTCATGATCCAGGCTATCCAGTTAGTGCTGAAACCGAAGGCTATTAAGACAACTCTCATGTAGTGCCAACTTAATTTGTCAAAAGCTTTTGAAAGATCAAGATTTAGAAGCATACTTGGAGTGTGTGTGCTTTTGAGCGAGTGGATGACTTCGTGGACAAGAATGACGCTATCCATGATTTTCCTTCCTTCAACGTACCTTGATTGCTCCTTTGAAATGATGAAGGGGAGAATAGGTTTGAGTCTTAGAGCTATGACTTTGGAGATGATTTTGTAGATCACATTGTAGAGTGCTTCTGAAGTTCTTTGGATTGGTAACCCTGTCTTCTTTGGGTATTAGGGTGAGGAAGGTGGCATTAAGGGCTGGGAGGACTTTGTCGGAGCTACAAGATTCCTCAACCAGTTGCCATACTTCTTCCCTTAACATTGGCCAGCATGAGTGGAAGAAGTTCGTTGTGAAGCCATCTAGGCCTAGAGCTTTGCCCGTGGGTAGGTCCTGCATGGCCTGATCAATTTCTACCTGAGTTATGGGTGTCATAAGGGATTCATTATGTTCCTGGGTGATGAGGGTCGGGATGTTTTTAGTCACTCTTTCAATTGCAGCAGTGCGGTCCCCTGGGGGCTCTGAGAGGAGATCTTTGTAGTAGCCGATGAGCTTCTACATTATATCCTGGTGGGAGAGCAGGGTGGTGCCCTGTACGTTTTCCAGCTTCGTGATGTGGTTGATAAAGCATCTATGAATCATGGAGTGGTGGAAGAATTTTGTGTTTTTTTCCCCCTCTTTGAGCCACTGAACATGAGATTTCTGTCTCCAAAGAATTTCTTCCTGTTTGAGCCTCTCTTCCAACTGTTGTTTGATCTTCTACTCCTCCTGTTGTTGGGTTGGAGTGTGCCCGGTTTGAATGATTTACGTCTGCAGGGCTTCTAGTTTCTGTTCCAACATCTTTCTTTCTTGGAAGATATTCTCGAAGACTTCCTTATTCCACTTTCGCACTTGTTGCTTGAAGTATTTGAGCTTCTACTGGAAGAAGTACATCTTGGTGCCCTTTTGGATTTTCGTTGTGCTCCACCAGTGGTGAGCCATCTTGGAAATTTGGGTGGGAAAGCCAGAATTTTTCAAATTTGAAGGGTTTGAGCTTAGGGGTGGCCATTGTGTCAACCTAGAGCTGAACCGGCCAATGGTCTGAGCCTGCTTTGGGAAGGATGTTGGACTCTATTAGGGGGCCTTCCAAGAGGAGGGTTTCCAAGAGAAGGAAATGATCTAGCCGGCAGGCTATTTGTTGATGCCCCGATCTCTTGTTAGTCCAGGTGAAGGTGTCATTGCCATTCTCGATATCAACCAGTTTGTGTTGATCTAAGAGCTCCTGGAATTTTATGTTGTCCTGTTCCAATCTTTTTTTCCCTCCCCTTTTTTCTTCCAGTGTGAGGATCATGTTGAAGTCTCCCCCAATGATCCACCTTTGGGCCTCGACTATAGAGTTGATATAGGATAGGTTCTGAAGAAAAAGGTCTTTGTCTTGATTGTTCTACGGTCCATAGGCATTGGTGATCAACCCATCCTTTTCTGAACCAATGGCTCGGTAGTGGGTTGTGAGAGTTCCTGAAGTGGAGAAGCCTTGGTCTAGAATAACTGTGGCAGGATTCCAAAGAATGGCTAGGCCGCCTGCAACTCCTTTCGAGTCAGTGTGGTATGAGTCGCAAGTGCACCAACATCTTTTGAATATTTCTTCCACGATCTTCCCTGTGCATTTGGTTTCTTGAAGAAGGGGAATGTCAGGGTCTTCCATTTTGATGCAGTTTTGGAGAATCCTTTACTTGGATCTTCCATTTAGGCCTCTGATGTTCTAGGTGAGGACCTTCATATTTAACAGTTTGATGGGTGGGAAAAGGAGCTCTCTGAGAGCTTGTGTATCTGTCCCGAGTTGATCATGTAGTTGTCAGTTTCCTTTATGAGTTGATGCATCGATTTTCTACCACGTCTTTTGTTCTCCTTTGGATGTCTTCTTTGGTCTAATTTTGGGTCTCCCTTGATGCCTAGCCATGAGTTGGCCCCTGTTGATGAGTCCAGAAATACTTTATGGACTTTCCTGAGTTGGTCTTCTAGTAGGGTTTGTAGGTCCTTCTTGTTGAGTGCTTCTTCAAGTCTGTCTAGGTCTATTTCTACTAGGTCATGTTCATCCATTTTCATGATTGTATCCTCTTCCTTTTTCAGTTCTTTTCCTGTGTCTGGGCGGTTCTTTGGATCAGTTGGGATCCCTGGGATCAGGTGCTCCAGCGACTGTTGGTTTTCCCTGTTGTTGTTGTCTTCTTTCCATGTCATCCTGTGGGGGTTTTGCACCTCTTCTGCCTCTGGAAGATTATTTAGGGCTTCAAAGGAATTGGTGTTGGGGTTTTTTCTTCCATTGTTAGTATCAAGTTTCTTCTGTGATTGCCTTCTACAATTCTGCACCTGGGTAAATCCATCCTTTGGTTTTTCTTCCGCGTTGTCTTGGGGGGGGGGGCATTGAGAGGGCAGTCTCTGAAGAGATGTCCATGTTCATGACACTTTCTACATCTAAAGGGTATGTGTTCGTAGTCTATGGTTTGGGCCCATTCCTCATCCTGGTATTCTAGGGTAATCGTACCGGGGAGGGCTTTGGAAATGTTCATATAAACACATATTCTAGCATATGGGGTATATTTGCTATGTTTGGTGGCTTCTGAAGACTTGACATGTTTTCCTAGAGTGTTACCAATTCCCATTAAAATTTCTTCTAACCAAAACTCTTGAGGCAGGGAGTAGAGGCAAATCCATACCGAGGCATAGGCAAAGTTTTCCTTTTCTGGGTAGAAGCGATTGGTCCAAAAGTGCAAATAGATACCAACAGAGTTATAAAAATGGGGTCATATTTCGAAGATGCGGTCTTTATCCTCCAAGTTGTAGAATATGACTGTGAAGAACCCTTTGGAGCTCAGTTGGAGCTCGTAATCCCCCATAGGGTTCCACCATGCCTTTATCCAACGAGCTAGGTCTTTTTCTGAGGGCCAAAGGCCCAAGAACTTGCCTATGAGGGCATGGTCCCTCATGAACTGGGTGTGTTTCCTATTCTGTTGCTCTTTATGACGTACTAAGGTGCAATCGGGGCTTGCAGGATACATTTTCCTAATATCCAGGCCCGACCTACTTTTGGATGCAGGGATTCTGCATCCATGTTTGTGCTTGTGCTTCCATCCATATCTTCCTGCAGGTATTGTTCACGCAGGTGTGGAGACGGTTCAAAGGACATCCAACGCACACGAGATTTATTAGGGTCATTTGTTGCGATATTGCGATACGAGGGGGCCTTCGCCCCCCCTTCTGCGCTCATTTTTTTTATAAGATCAGAGCTACAGTGCAGAATGTGCCAGGTGCATACAAAGGAGGTCACAGTGGAAAGGGCGATGGTTTGCTGAAGCATGAAACCCTAAACTCAGAGCTTCAATCGCTCATCCATGATTTCGAATTGAAACCCATGTTGCCACCATTGCTTGAAGGGCATTAAATCAATGGATTTTAAAAAAAAATGCATGTGTAGAAATACATTGTATGTGAATAGTAGTGTAAGTACACAAGCATTCAAATATTCAAGTGTGAAGTAATGGGAAAAAGTCGGTGAGATAGGTATGCACAAGGGAAAAATTGTTGTACATAGATATGCACAAGGAAAAAAAGTATTCTAAACAAAGTGTAGAAGATCGACTTGATAAATAAATAAACAACTTGTTTGAACAAATCACAATTTGGTAGCGCAAAATTAGAAATGCATGCCTTTAAGAGAAATATTTTTTGTGTGTGTTTGGGAATAAGAAAGTGAATTTCTTTATAAAGAAAAACAAGGGTTTTAGTATCTTCATTTGATGTTTTTTTTTCATATTTTTTTGATAAAAGTGTCCAAAAAACTTTAAAACAACACAAGAATTTTAAGACAACCATATAAAATTAAAATCTTTTATACCCCATGCCATATATTGATAAATTTATCCTAAAACACAAGCCTCTAATTTTTTTTTTCCACAGGAAATTTCTCATTATATTTATAAAAATATAATTTGTTCTCACAACATACCTTACATCAAAAGTTCCTTGAGATCTTGGGCTAAACCACAAAACATAGCTACATAGATTTTCATATTCCTTACAATAAGATCGTCTTCTCCCGAAGTTACAAAAAGGGACAAAATTCGAAAAGGAATAATGTCTTTCATACATAGCTAATTACTGTAGCTATTGATACCATCAACTTTTTACTGGACTACATAAATTTACTCCCCCCGGTGCCTTCTAAAACATCTTTAAAAAAAGAGTGGGGCCCTCATGACCACCTTCCCATTGATTATAAGCTATGCTCCCAGGCAGTTTTGATAGTGCCAGTTTTAATAATATGTTCGCCTCTTGATTCTCTTCTCTATAAATATGCACAAATGATATATTCCTGAAGTCTTTGAGATTGTCTTTAATCCTATCCTTCCATCTTTCTAAGGAAACAACCTGTAGAGCTCCTTTCTGATTAATCCAATCAATGACTATTTTAGAGTTCCCTAGCACATGTAAATCTGAATTTGATAGTCTAGAAGCCAGGATTAGGGAGGCCCAGGCACCCATGAGTTTTTCCCTAGTGTTTGTTCCTCGTCCACAATTTAGAGTCCATTTATATGACATGTTATTATTGATCTTTATCATGCCTCCCACCCCACTTTGTTCACCATTTTGTTGTGCTGCCTTGTCGAACCATCCAATGACTCTATCTACCGAGCTTTGAAAGGTTGAAATTCTAGGATGATTATCTTTTTCCTTTATTCTGTAATTGCTCGCAGCTCCAATAGCTAGGAATACTATCTTCTGGATAGAGGGAGTCCCTGAATCAAAGATAGTCTTATTTCTATCAAGCCATATATACCAACAAATAAAGGTTGGCAGAGTTGGATAATCAATTTTCTATTTAGCCCAATTTTCAAAGCACTCATTCATTGTTAGACCATTCCATCCATTAGTGAATTTTAGAGCAATTTTAACTCTATTCCAAACTGAAATAGTGAAAGGGAAATTCACAAAGAGGTGCTTACCAGATTCCCTCTTACCTTTGCAAAGGTGGCAAATCCCTGGCCCTGCCCAACCTCTTTTTTGTAGATTTTTCCATGTTAGTATTTTATTTTCAACCACCGGCAAGCAAATAACTTGATCTTTAATGGGAAGTCCTATCTCCACATTTTTTTCCTCCAACCGCCAATTTTAAATTTCCATAGTTTTGAAGCTACTGCGTTGTACACATTTTTTACAGTGAGTTGCCCTGAATTATCACCACCTGTCCACATTAATTCATCCAGAAAATCAAGGAGCTGGATCCCTGGTCCAATCAGATTCCTTCTAAACTTTTCCCATTCAGTTTCTAAGTCTCGCTCGAGCCCCAAAACTGCACTGTCTAACCAGTTGGAACAGATTGCTCCCTGTGGGAAATCACAACTCACTTGATACAGAAAGTAAACATTTTTTTGGTTAAGTGTAGAGACCAGCTCGTTTGATAAGGAGTCCTTCCCCATACCCAAAATTACATCTTTCCCAATAATAATGGAATGTCCTGTGCCCGGGTTCCAGTCCAACCATTGTAAAACCAATGGTAAAGTATTAAGCAAATTTTTCCAAGTCTGGGATCCATGGGTCGAGACCAATGAAGCCGATATTAACCAAGTAGACACCGATCCACGTGGTAAGTATTTGTCTTTTATCACCCGTTTCCATATGCCATTCTTCTTCAACACTCTCCACATGGCATTTGTTGCCAGAGCCCTATAGAAAATAAAGATATTTCTCAATCCCCACCCTCCATAAAGTTTTGGTTTCGAAAGTGTCTCCCAGTTGCATAAATGATCGCTTCCTTTTTGCTTGTTGCCTGACCACATGAATGAAAAAACCAACTTTCGGATCCTAATTAAAAAAGTAATAGGAATATGAGTTAAAGCCATCCAATAAATTGGTTGGCTCTCTAAGACTGCTTTTATCAACACATACCAACCTCCCATTGTTAGCAACCTGTTCCACCAATGGTTTATCTTGTTTTCAAACTTTTCAATGAGACACTGCCAGTCCTCCACTTTGTAGCTATCTGGTTTTAAAAAATACCCCAAATATTTAAAGCCTTCCGAAAGATATTTATAATCGTAATGAAATAATTCTTTTAATGCTTCGAGAGTTTCATGTTGAACTCTTGAATGTAGGAATGCAAACTTCTGTACATTTATCCTCAATCTCGATGCACGACAAAAAACACTAAGAATATTACTGATTTCAATCCATTCAATGACTGTAGCTTTAGAAAATATTATCACATCATCCACAAAGAGCAGATGTAGTACCTTTATTATTCGTGAAACCTTAATCCCAGTCAAAACACCATCATCTTGACCTTTTTTAGCAAAATACTAAGTCCTTCCATCACAAGGATGAAAAGGAGGGGCGACAATGGGCAACCCTGTCGTAGTCCTCTTCTACTCTGAATGAATTTTGTTGCCTCTCCATTAATAAAAATTGCATAAGATGTTGAGGTTACACATCCCATTACCCAATTTGTAGTTGGAAGTCCAAAGCCACATTGTAGAAGGATTAGCCTCAAAAAGTCCCAGTTTGTGCAGTCGTAAGCCTTTTTAAGATCTAGCTTCAAAATAATTGCTTGAATTTTTTTTGCTTTTATGTTGTGCAGACACTCTTGTGTCGTGCCGATAGCATCTAAGATCTGCCTTCCCTTAAGAAAGCCCATTTTTTCCTCAAATAAAGAACAATAAAGTATAGGCCTGATTCTCTTGGCTATTACTTTTGTAATGATCTTGTAACATAAATTGCATAGAGTAATTGGGCGAAAATCGCTAAAAGTGTTGGGACTATTTACTTTTGGGATCAATGCTAAGAAAGTTGAGTTGATCGGTCTAATTACCTCACCTCTGAGTCTAGTTTCCTCCACAACATCAAGCAAATCATGTCCGACCAACTCAAAGAAGTGTAAAAAGAATTCAACAGTCCAACTATCTGGCCCAAGACTTATGTCCTTTGTAAATCCTTTTAAAACCTCTAGAATTTCCTCCCTGGTACATGGATTTTCTAGGTTTATAACTTCATCCTTCATGACCATTTTGGGAAATAGCCTTACTGTAGCTATCTGCTCTCCAATATAATTCGATCCACTATCCTGATAGAATGATTTAAAAAAGTTGATCGCTTCATCATTTATGCCCTCTTAGTCTGTATGGAGTCGACCCACTTCATCCTTAATATCCCATATGTGTTTTTTATTTCTTATGTAGCTTGCAAATTGGTGGAAGAATTTCGAATTCTTATCTACACTTTTTATCCATATAGCCCTACTCTTTTGTCGCCATCGCTCTTCCTCCTCCAATAAGAGTTTTTTACGATCAAACTCTAAATTCATCAATTGTTGTTCAATATCGGTGTTTTGTAAACCCTGTGCCTTATGATGATAGATATCATTTAAACCTTCTTCAAGCTTATCCATCTCTAATCGATCCTGTAAACATTTTTCCATAGACTAGACCTTCACTCGAGATTTAAGAGATGATAGTATCTCTACTAATCTTCTTTGTGCTCCCACAGCTTGTTGCATATGTAAATCACTCCACACATCATGAACCAAAGTGTCAAAAGATTCTTCTCATAGCCAGGCAGGGTTTAACTTGAAGGGATGAGCAACCGACGATAGACCAATGCCCAACTGTAGTAAAAATGGTGCATGATCAGAAATAAATGGATATTCTACCCATGCTCTATATCTCAATGATGACGTGATAAGATCCTCCACCACATAGATTCTATCTAACCTTTTAGCAATGCCATCATCTCCAGACCTTCCATTTCACCACGTGGGAACCACCTCGACAGGGACCACATCCACTAGATTATTTTTTTTTTAATTTCCTTAGAAAAGACCGCCAAGGGGTCTGCCAAAGCTGACACTCCCCAAACCTCCTCTGATTTTGTCGTGAATTTCATATCCCCTGCCATTATCAAATCATCACATGCAAGTAAGCCCCTACCATCCACTTTTTCCCATAAATTCTTACAGTCTTGACAAGGTCCATAAACATTCAGAAAGGAAACCTTCCTTTTATCCGCTAAGCTAGTACCTGACAAAAAAATACCACCGCAATTTAGGACATGCACTAAGTCAAAGAAATTAGGATCCTAAGACACCAGTATCCCACCAGACTTGACCACAGAACTCACTGCACAAATCATCCACTTAGGTCTGAGTATGTACATAAAGTTTCTTTCCTTTTCCACAGCCACCAAAGTTTCTTGAAGAAAAATTATATTAGGAATTGTTTTAGATAAAAGTCTTCTCAGGGAGGCCAATTTTAGGGGGGCTCCTACCCCTTTGATATTGAGAGAGAGGAGGATCGTGATTTAGCCCTTGCAAGGGCTTCCATGCCTCTAAGCGCCCCCTTTTCTAAGTTTGAAGGATTTTGCTTTGCAGTATATGAATCGTTGGTCCCCGCCTTTTTACGGGCACTCCTGGTTTTGATAGGGGAAAATTCATACCCCAAACCCCACGACCACGCATGATCCTTCCCTGAAACAATCCCATCACCCGAAGGAGCTCTGTGATGTCCGATAGAAATAGTTCTAACCACAACCTTTTTCCCCAAGTAGGTCGGAATCAGAGTGGGGCTTGAAGTCTCACTATAGGAGGGAACTAAAGCCGAAATAATTCTCTCCAAAGAATGGTCACTAGAGACAGGTTCTCCATAACCCAGAACAATGTTTGAGTCTTCCACAGTCAAGGTCTCAAGGAATACTAGGGGACTCTTCTCTTGATTAGTTATTGTCCCATGAATGGGCACAATCTGATCATCACCTATGTCTGGAATCTCTTGGACAGAATCCAAATCTTTTCCCTTACCCACCTCTGACAAGTGTAACATATCCAAAAGGAACACATTGTCTAAATGATCTCTTTCCCATGCAAAGAATGAGAAATACAACGAAGGACAAAAAAGTTTTAGCTTACCTATAAAAGTAGGGTCCGTGGGTTCTGGATTCTCCTCAGTCTTCACTCCAAATAAATCTCTTGGTTCTTGTGCATCCATCAATGGTGAGTAATTGTCAGTTGGTATATCCTCCGAGGAGTCGTCCTCAACCAAAGCGCCATAAATTTGTACATTCCTTTCGAATATGTATGTTTTTTCTATAGGGCGAGCAATGAAAAGGTAGACCCAAGTAGTCTAACCTCTGTACAAACAAGTGACCCATCCACTCTATTTCAAGTGTTTCCAGTAAACATGTGTGGATGTCTACCTCCACGAGCACCTTTTCCATTCTCTTATCAGGAGATTGAAGTGCTTGTTCATCTATCTTAATAAAATGACCTAAGGCATTACCTATCACCTCCAAAGCTTTATCATTCCACATTTGTAGGGGTAGTCTCGGAAGAAGGACCCAGAGGTGGCAGAAGCTAAAGTACTTCGTCGATGGATCAAAACTAATGTGCCACCTCTTCAACATCAGACTCCCACCCCCATAGCCCCAAAACCTTTCTAAAATTCTCACTGAGTCTTCTGGACTTTTGAATACAAAGCCTAACCACTCGCTCGACAGAGACATTACCTCAGGAGAGTTGTTGGGTATGTGTTATATTCTTTGCATGTGTGTGTGTGGGTGCGTCATATTCGACAACTGCGTCTAACGATCCCTCTAGTAGTGCTCTTTGTGTTGTGTGCACCGGGTGCTTTCCTAGGGGGGTCCTAGGGGGGTAGGTATGCCCCCCCTGGTTACGCGCAGTGTTCGGGGCAGCGCCCCGAAAAAAAATTTTGGGCGGTTTTTGCTATTTTTAGTGGTTTACTAAATTAATCTCAAATTAAGGGATTAGGGTTTTGGTATCTACGAAATACCTAAAAACATTGTATATATTGTATGGTGAATGGTGAAATTCGAGATAATGAATATAAAAAAGGTTTTCCCGGTTGAGGGTTTCCGATATAAAATCTTTGTGTACTCTATGTATGAGCCATTGATTAAATTATGTTTTGCTTAAGAATCTATATGCATTACTTTACTTCACAGGTTTAAAACTTACTTTTGATATCAGAGCTCGTGTTTGGTTTCAGAGGGACGCCTTTGTTGCTAAGGGTTTGGCTCGGTCTTGATAGATCAAGTTGATCTTGGGTCTGTGATAAACCTGGGTTTAGTGGGAGCTTTTGTAGTGGAGATTCGAGTATAGAAAGAGGAATGGCGAGCTCATCTAGAATCGAGATAGAGAAGTTTAGTGGTAAAAACTTTTAGCTATGGAAGCTCAAGATGGAGGACCTTCTTGTAGACAAAGAACAATGGATCGTTGTGGATCCGAGGACACAGCCTACTGGTACGCAACCTACTGGCACACAGTCAACTGGTACACAACCTACTAGTACACAAACTACTGGTACACCACCTACTGGTATGTCGAAGGAAGATTGGGAGAAGTTGGACATAAGAGCAAGGAGTACTATTCGACTCTGCCTGGCAGATTCAGTGTTGTTGAATGTCTCGGGAGAATCTACAGCCAAGGAACTATGGGATAAGTTGGGGAATTTGTATCAATCAAAGTCCCCGGTAAACAAGTTATTTCTTCGAAAGAAGCTGTATCATCTTAGGATGGAAGATGGAGATTCTGTGACAGAACATCTAAATGCCTTTAATAGTCTGGTAAGTCAACTTGTCTCTGTTAATATTACGATTGTAGAAGAAGATAAGTGTATTACTTTGTTATGTTCTTTTCCAAACTCTTGGGATAATCTGGTTGTAGCAATTGGTAGTACCACTCAATCTACATTGACGTATGAGGATGTAGTTTCATCCTTGTTATCTGAAGAGACGCGGTGGAAAAGCATGGATAGTCATAGCATAGATGCTTTATTTGTAAGAGGACGTACCCAAGATAGGAATCTTGGTAAGCCTTCAGGGGGGGGGAGATCTAAATCTACCGATAGATCTAAGTCTCCAGGAAAATCTTTGAGGAAATGTTGGAAGTGTGGTAAAACAGGGCATTATAAGAAAGATTACAAGTCTAAGAAGGTTGAAAAACCAAAGGGATCTGATGGTACCTCTTCCACAGAGGTGAAAACCTCCACTAAAGAAGGAGGTGATGTTTACTTGGCATCTACAAGTACACATGCATACTGTGATGTATGTTTGATCGACTTAGGTGCGTCATACCATATGACTCCTCACAAGGAGTGGTTCTCTGAATATGAAAAATACGATGGTGGTGATGTATTCCTAGGAGATGACTCGATAGCCAAAATCTTAGGATGTGGAATGGTTAAGTTGTTGCTAAAAGATGAAAGGATTAGAACTCTCCCTGGGGTTCTGCACATTCCAAAACTAGCCAGGAGCCTAATATCCGTAAGCAAGTTGGATGATGCAGGAGTGAAAACTATATTTGAAAAGAAGACTTGCAAGATGGTACGAGGAGCAATGGTGTTGATGAGGGGAGTTCGGTGTGGAACT
>CBVK0104072380.1:0-11552 GCA_900067695.1 Picea abies
AAAACAATCATGCAAATGTGTAATGCATAAAACCATTCAACCTAGTTAATTTTGATTTTTTGAATAATTATTTATTTTTTAAAGTTAATTAAAAATACATTAAACCATACTTAATTAATTTTGATTTTTTGAATAATAATTTAATTTTTAAAGTTAATTAAAAATACAATTTTTTTTAATGTATACCAAAGATAAACTTATAAGTTGAAATAATAGGAAAACAAAGAAGCCAAGAGTGTTAGTTTGATATTCCTATGCCTTGTAAAAAAAATGATGCATTGTAAAAAATATTAAAAATATTTAGTTAATTTTGTCTATTGAAATTTTTGGATTTGTTTTTAAAAGAACTAAGTTTTTTCACAAGTTATTGAATAAATTTGATAGAATCAATATTTTTAAATAAAAGTATGTTGTTCACAAAAACATATACTTATTTACATTATTTACATAAATATAATTGTAATGGGTTTAATGATTAAGAATATATGTTTGTTATTTGGAGGTTTTCCAACAGATTTTTTTTCTCAATTATATTGATAATATAATTTGCTTTGCATCGCGAGGTTTACAAAATTAACCCCTTCCACATGGATGATCACTTATGTATAGCTATGATCTGGACCTCGAAAAAAGGCCAGTGTTCAAAGTCAATACAAAAAATTAGACAAAGAGAAAAGTGTACAATACTGACAGTGCTTGCTCTTGCTAAAATACAGAGGGAGGAGTGGGACAAAATTTTCAAAATGATTGAGTCTGGGAGGTTACCAAAACTTTGAAAGACTAATAGAAATTTATAAAGATGGTCGGGCCCTCATGATTTTCTAGCCAGTGATTATAAGAAAGTAATTTGGCTTGCTTCTGGAGAGCAGTCTTGGAAAGGGCATCAACTTTCTTATTGTGTTCCCGCGGAGTGTGGAGGTGAATGATATGCCTGAAATTTTGGTGAAGCTCTCGAATTCTGTCCATCCAGCCAAGAAGGGAGGAAACTTGTAGCTTACCTTTGGAGTTTAACAAGTTGATCACTATTTTTGAGTCCCCAAGTAGTTGGAAATCCATAATATTTAGCCTAGTGGCCAAGAGAAGAGATGCCTAGGCCCCCATCAATTATGCCTTTGTATTAGTGTCAGGTCCGCAATTGAGAGTCCAACAAAAGTATGAGTTCTTTGAAACCCTTATGAGACCACCAACACCACAATTGAGACCGTTTGACTGAGCAATGCCATCGAACCATCCAGTAGGCAGTCCCTCAGTGAGAAGTGCCTTTTGCATGTGCTTAATTGTTTTATGTCTTCGGTGTATTGTAGCCCAGTTTGTTAATGAATCGAGGGCTTTGTAAACAATTGTTGAAGTGGAGGGGATCCCATTAACGAAGATGATGCTGTTCCTCTCCAGCCACACACACCAACAGATAAAGGGAGGCAGAGCGAGATGTGATCACTGCTTGATGCTCCAACACTTGTAGCAGTCCAGCAACGAAAACCCATCCTGGGTGGTCAAAATATGTTGTACAACTATGATCTGAGCCCAGACCCGTCTGGCAAAAGGGAAATGAACAAATAAATGAAGAGTTGACTCCTCCTCCCTGCGACAGAGGTGACACAAGCTAGGACCAATCCACCCTTTTTTTTGTAAGATATCCCATGTGTTTACTTTGTTTTCAATGGTGAACCAAGTGAAGAGCTTTATCTTCTGTGGGATATTCCAGCTCCAAATGTTTTTCCTCCTCCCATCAGTTGAAAGTGACCAATGTAAATTTGTAATGGCAGTATATATATTTGAGACAGATGGGCAGCCTGAGGAGTCTCTTCCTATCCAAAGGAGAGCATCCTCCCTCTCATGGAGCTTTATACCAGCACTCGATAAAGACTTGATGCAAGTATCCCATTATAGAGCTAGTGCAACTTGCAAGCCGAGATCCACACTAGAACGCCAACAATGGGAGGTAGAATCGAAACCGGTTGTGTCTTTAGCGTGGAAGAGGTAACAGATGTGAGAGGAATGGAGGTAATTGAGAAGCTGTATCGATAAAAAGGAGGAGTCTCCCAAACCTAGAATATGATCATGTCCAATGTGGATAGAGTGACTCGTCCTCGGGTTCCAAGAGAGCCAGTGGGAGATAAGAGGAGTCGTCCGAGCCATGTTTCTCCAAGTGTAGGAGGCAGAACTGGGAATGGAAGGTGGCGATCTAAGCCAAGCAATAGTAGAAATAAGTGGAAGATATTTGTCCAAGATGACAGTGTGTCAAATCCCTGCATTAGTTAATATGCGCCAAAGTGTATTTGTAGCAAGAGCTAAATTGAATAAGAGGATGTTCCTGAGGCCCCAACCACCTTTTTGTTTTGGCTTTGCAAGAGCATCCTAGCTATAGAGATGGAGGCGATGTAAAGATGTACAACCCAACCATAGGAAGTTGAAAGAGAGCTTGCGGAGCTTGTGGAGCACGACCACTGGAAGGGCAGCCAAAGCCATCCAATATATAGGCTGACCTTCTAGGACAACTTTTAAAAGTGTAAAACTCCCACCGAGGGAGAGCCAGTAGTTGCACCAATTCCCAATTATTTTTTCCACTTTTTCCATAAGCCAATTCCAGTCAACACTGTTGTAGGAATCTGCCTTAATAAAAAATCCTAGATATTTGAAGCCTTTAGACAGATTTTAAAAAGTATGTGGGAAGAGAACTTTAAGATGATTCAATGACTGATCAGAGAGGTTTGAATAATGAAATGTGGACTTTGACCAGTTTATGTGTAGAACAGAGGCGTTGCTAAAGACTTGTAGAATGTTTTTGATTTCTTGTCATTCAAGAATAGAGTCATTGGTTAGTATCAAAACATGCCGAGATCCACACTAGAACGCCAACAATGGGAGGTAGAATCGAAACCGGTTGTGTCTTTAGCGTGGAAGAGGTAACAGATGTGAGAGGAATGGAGGTAATTGAGAAGCTGTACCGATAAAAAGGAGGAGTCTCCCAAACCTAGAATACGATCATGTCCAATGTGGATAGAGTGACCCGTCCTCGGGTTCCAAGAGAGCCAGTGGGAGATAAGAGGAGTCATCCGAGCCAAGTTTCTCCAAGTGTAGGAGGAAGAACTAGGAATGGAAGGTGGCGATCTAAGCCAAGCAACAGTAGAAACAAGTGGAAGATATTTGTCCAAGATGACAGTGTGTCAAATCCCTGCATTATTTAATACGTGCCAAAGTGTATTTGCAGCAAGAGCTAAATTGAAGAAGAGGATGTTCCTGAGGCCCCAACCACCTTTTTGTTTTGGCTTTGCAAGAGCATCCCAGCTACAGAGATGGAGGCGATGTAAAGATGTACAACCCGACCAGAGGAAGTTGAAAGAGAGCTTGCGGAGCTTGTGGAGCACGACCACTGGAAGGGCAGCCAAAGCCATCCAATATACAGGCTGACCTTCCAGGACAACTTTTAAAAGTGTAAAACTCCCACCGAGGGAGAGCCAGTGGTTGCACCAATTCCCAATTATTTTTTCCACTTTTTCCATAAGCCAATTCTAGTCAACAATGTTGTAGGAATCTGCCTTAATAAAAAATCCTAGATATTTGAAGCCTTTAGACAGATTTAAAAAAGTATGTGGGAAGAGAACTTTAAGATGATTCAGTGACTGATCAGAGAGGTTTGAATAATGAAATGTGGACTTTGACCAGTTTATGTGTAGAACAGAGGCGTTGCTAAAGACTTGTAGAATGTTTTTGATTTCTTGTCATTCAAGAATAGAGTCATTGGTTAGTATCAAAACATTGTCTACGAATAGGAGATGTAGGATCTTTATCAACCTATAAACTTTTACACCTGTCAAGTTCCCTTGTGACTGGCCAAGTTTAAGAAGAATACTTAGACCTTCCATGACTAAAATAAAAAGTAGAGGGGAAAGTAGGCAACCCTGTCACAAGCCTCTGCCACTGTGGAAGAAAGGGGAGGCTTCTCCATTGACCAGAACTGAGAAGGTGGCAATCAAAACACAACCCATGATCCAATTGATGGAAGTCGAACTGAAACCAGATTGCACCAGGATCAACCATAAAAAGTCCTAATCGATGCAATCAAAAGCCTTTTTAAGATCTAACTTAAGGATTAGTGCCTTTGATTTTTTTTCTTTTATACTGTGAAAACATTCTTGAGCTGTGCCTATTGCATCAATGATCTATCTTCCTTTTACGAAGCCCAATTGTTTACTCGACAATGATTGTGAGAGAATCGACTTTAGATGATTTGCGATAATTTTTTAAATCAGTTTATAGCACAAATTGCAAAGAGATATAGGTCTCTAATCTCCAAAAGAAGTTGGGTTATTTTCTTTCGAAATCAAAGTAAGAAAAGTTGAGTTTATAGAACTTGAAACTCTTCCCCGTAGTCTGGAGTCCTCAACCAAGTCAAGGAGCTCCGCGCCAACTAGATCAAAGTAATGGAGAAAGAACTTGACGGTCCAACCATCCAGGCAGGGGCTTTTGTCAGTTGCGAATGATTTGAGAACATTTCTTACCTCCTATAGGGAACATGGTCTGTCCATAAGGAGTGTGTCCTCGGCTGTAGCCATACGGGGAAAGAGATTGGCCACTTTGACAGAGTCCAAGAGTGATGGATGGGTTCTAGCTCCATAAAAAGTTTTGAAATGTGTAGTAGCTATTGTTTTTAAAGTGGGTTGTTCTTTATGAGTAAACCCATCATCATCGATGATTTCCCAGATATGTTTTTTATTCTTGCGATTACTAGCAAAGGTGTGAAAAAACTTTGTGTTGCAGTCGCCACATATTAACCAAATTGCTCTGTTGCGTTGACGCCACATAGCGTCTTCAGCCAGGATAATATTTTTCGTTCTGACTCTAGTAGATCCAAGGTTGAGTCAGTGTGTGATTGTCCACCAACTTGATGTTCCTTGTGGGAAATGGCCTTTAGAGCCGTCTCCAAATCAAGAAGTCTAAAGTCTGTGATTTCTGAGTTTTTTTGCCTAGCTATTTACCCTGTGTTTTAGTGATTTTAACTTCCAGACCAAGTGAGTCTGTACATTATGTTCAGACAAGAAGGTAGGATCCAACCAAACTTCTCTGACAATCAAGTGTAGTTTTGGCTCTAGAAGCCAACTCAGATTAAATTTAAAAGGGTAAGAAAATGAAGTCTTGTGTGGGTCCAAATGAAGTATGATCGGAGCATGATCTGAGAAAAAGGGAAAGTCAATCCATGCCTTTAAACGACCAGCCTGAAGGGCCAAGTCTGCAGAAACAAGGAAGCGATCCAATCTTTTGGAAATCACATCTGGTCCCGTGCGCCCATTACACCAAGTCGGGACGATAACGGTCGGTGGTAGATCTACTAAGTTGTGGTTCTGTAGGAGCATAGTGAAATAGTTTGTCAAAGGATCCATAGAAGTTGAGGATCCCCAAATTTCTCCAATGTTGGTAGTGAAATTCAGATCACCAACGATAATCAGATTGGTACCATCAAGAAGTCCACTGTCTGCCACCCGATCCCAAAAATATTTTCGATCGTTGCATGGACCATACATATTCAACATGGTGATCGATTGTGCGTTCCATAGGTTGGTACCTTTCAAGACTTAGCAGGATCCCAAGTGACTGCTAAACCACCCGAGGTGCCCGAAGAGCTTGCAGTTGCAGAATGCCAGGTAGGACGGAAGTTGTTTAGAAAATTTCTCACCTTTGAGCCAGTGACAAGAGTTTCTTGTAGGAAGACTATGTCCAGAGTTGTTCTGTTGAGCAGGTGTGTGAAGGAGGCGGATTTAAGGGTCCCCTCCACCCCTCTGATGTTTAGAGAGAGCAATATCATTGTTTTTCTCTCGCTAGGGCTTTAATGCCTCTAAGCACCCCGAGATCCAGATGTGTAGTAGCACGAGTAGTGATAGGTAGTTTGTGCATAGAAGCCTCTTTGCGTCGAGCACTCCTAGTTTTGATCGGGGAGAGTTCAAAACCTCTGCCCTTTGACCAAACATAATCCTTGCCCAAAAGATCCTCATAATTGTTAATAGGGTTGGAAGTCGATGCTAAGTCCGATGGGTAGATGATAGCTTTCCCATAGTAGGTAGGTAAGGGGATAGGGGAGAGAACCTCCCTATAAGAAGGAACTAGGTTGTCCAATAGTTCTACAAGGGTATCATCCTCAGGGTCAGATTCTCTGTGGCTCACAACATTGTGCCCCAGGGGCTCCGCAGACTCCCCAACCTGACCAGTCGATGATTCCTTTTGGGAAGGAAGTGTATCAAGTGTGGGAGTACAATCCTTGGTTGCTTCATCCATTTGCGAGTAGATAGCCCGAGGATATAAAGGAGACTCGTCCATAGGTGTAGTTGGGGAAAGGATAGGTGAAAGAAGAGTATGTGGCTCAAGGCTCGGATGGGGAGCAACTGAAGACGAAGTCAAGGGTTGGCTTTGTTTTGGCAGGGGTGGGTTGCTGGAGTGAGTAGACAGGGCAAAATAAACCATAGTAGGAGAGTTGTCTATGAGATCCCTTTCCCAAGCAATTAAAGAGAAGTATAGGGAAGGACAAAATAATTTCAACTTACCAGTAGTAGTGTTCAAAGCGGTGGAGTCGACTACTTTAGAGAAGTTAGAAAGTGGAGCTGTGGAGTGGTTGTAGGGTGAGTCCAGTCTGGTAGAAAGCTCGAGCATGTATTCTTTTGACAAATCCTCAACCACTCTGCCTGAGCACTGATTTCGCAGGTGACCCGTCTGTTTACAGAGAGTACACCTAAAGGGTATACCTAGATAGTCGATGTTTTGGCGTATAGTGTGTCCCTGCCATTCGATATCAATCGATTCCTGTAAGCCTTTGTGGATGTCAAATTCCACCAAGACTCTGACCACCCTTTTGATAGGAGCTTCCAAAACTTTCAAATCAACAACTAGGACTTTGCCAAGACTAGTACCAATAGCCTCTAAGGCTTTACTGTTCCAGAGGTAGAGTGGTAGTCCAAGGAGGAGGACCCATAGGTGGCGTAGACGAAAATAGTCTTGTGTTGGATTAAAACTAATGTGCCACCTTTTAAGCATGAGACTGCCTCCGTCAAATAACCAGTGTCCATTTAGTATCATAGTCGAGTCTTCTGGGGAGTGTAGATGGAAGCCGAACCACCCGCATGTCAAGTAAGAGATCTTTGGAGAATAGCCAAGCAGTGGCTTCCAAGTCGACTGGACCCAAACAATTATGTCTATTTTGTAGAGATATCGGTAGGAGGTTCTATCAACCAAGGTGCACAAAGCCAGGTTTACTAAGTCTTCCAGACCCACGTCGTCGCCTAGCACCATCCTTTTTTTGGATTTTTTAGGACGCCAAGGACTATGAGGAGGTTTCTTACCGCTAGGAGGAAGGGTAGATCCCTTTTGCAAGTGTGGCCGAGAAGAGGCAGAGTGTTTGATAGAAGTAAGTGGAGGCGGGAAGTGGGCTGCTGAGGCAATGGTATGAAATGCAGGAAGAGGGGACGAGTGCGAAGAGTTTGGCAGAGGATAGGGGCTGAAAGCACAATAGTTATGGATGGAGGAGTGAAAGAGGGTAAGGGAGTGGGTTGGCAAGAAGACACTGTGGAAGTATAACCAACTAAAGAGTGGGACGAAGGGAAGATGGAGGGCGGGGGTGGGTCGGAGTTGTAAATGGAGCCCAAATCCCGCTGCAGAGAGGAGTTATTACGCACAGTTTTTGAGAGCTCAAAAGCCGAGGGGGATAGTTCCGCACTATGACAAAAAACATCATCATCCGCACCCATGAGTGCATTGACTTCAACCTCCATGGGTGCGTGTAGCGTGGAAGCTTCTCCTGAGGCCACCTAGTAACCACTGAGCAAAGGAGCAGACTGTAGCGAAAACCAAGGAGGTGGGTGCCCAGGGTAGTTAGGGTTGTATGTTTGGACGACCGAGTGAAAATTGCAGTAAGATGACAGGGAGAGACAGGCCAGAAGGCACAAGAAAAAATGACAAAGGAGCAGGGGAGATGGGACTGCCTCTAGGAAAAAGGAGACTCAGAGACTGAGCTTGAGGAGGGAGGGACCAGTCCGACCGCCATTGGTAGGGAGTTGCTGGTTTAAACTAACGCCATTGGCAAGGAGTTGCAGAGCTCGCCATTGAAGTTCAACACCTTAATCTAAAATTCTTTGGAAGTTACAAAAACAATATATGTATATTTTCATAAATTTTAACAATCAAATCGTTGAGGGGAGGAGATCCCTTGTTTCACAAAGAAAAAGATGTCATATACCAATTTAATGTTTCGACTTTAAAAACCACTCTTATAACCTTAAAAGTTTAATTTAAAGTATTTAAAAAAAATTACTCTAAATTAAATTTAAAAAATGTTTATATATGAAAAATACTCAATGCGATAAATTAAACTTGAAGCGATAAATTAAACTTGAAGAAACTAATAGAAGAGTGGATACATTGTCACGCAAGGTCTACAAAATATATGGCTACACGATTTTCATCATCTTTCTATATTTTTAAATTTCATTACACTAATTCCACATACCCTCACTCTTGCTCTCCTAGATATAATTTTGTTTGACTAGGGTTTTATTTCGTGAGACTAATTCACTCTTGGAGAATAGCCAAGCAGTGGCTTCCAAGTCGACTGGACCCAAACAATTATGTCTGTTTTGTAGAGATATCAGTAGCAGGTTCTATCGACCAAGGTGCACAAAGCCAGGTTTACTAAGTCTTCCAGATCCATGTCGTCGCCTAGCATCATCCTTTTTTTGGATTTCTTAGGACGCCAAGGCCTATGAGGAGGTTTCTTACCGCTAGGAGGAAGGGTAGATCCCTTTTGCAAGTGTGACTGAGAAGAGG
The DNA here is from genome assembly GCA_900067695.1 of Picea abies. Classification (NCBI taxonomy): domain Eukaryota; kingdom Viridiplantae; phylum Streptophyta; class Pinopsida; order Pinales; family Pinaceae; genus Picea; species Picea abies. Next base: position 8,809 of record CBVK0104072380.1, read on the forward strand.
CAGAGTGTTTGATAGAAGTAAGTGGAGGTGGGAAGTGGACTGCTGAGGCAGTGGTATGAAATGCAGGAAGAGGGGACGAGTGCGAAGAGTTTGGCAGAGAATAGGGGCGAAAAGCACAATAGTTATGGATGGAGGAGTGAAAGAGGGTAAGGAAGTGGGCTGGCAGGAAGACACTGTGGAAGTATAACTAACTAAAGAGTGGGATGAAGGGAAGATGGAGGGCGTGGGTGGGTTGGAGTTGTAAATGGAGCCCAAATCTCGCTGCAGAGAGGAGTTATTACGCACAGTTTTTGAGAGCTCAAAAGCTGAGGGGGATAGTTCCGCACTATGCCAAAAAACATCATCATCCGCACCCATGAGTGCATTGAATTCAACCTCCATGGGTGCGCGTAGCGTGGAAGCTTCTCCCGAGGCCACCTAGTAACCACTGAGCAAAGGAGCATACTGTAGGGAAAACTAAGGAGGTGGGTGCCCAGGGTAGTTAAGGTTGTATGTCTAGACGACCGAGTGAAAATTGCAGTAAGATGACAGGGAGAGACAGGCCAGAAGGCACAAGAAAAAATGACAGAGGAGCAGGGGAGATGGGACTGCCTCTAGGAAAAAGGAGACTCAGAGACTGAGCTCGAGGAGGGAGGGACCAGTCTGACCGCCATTGGCAGGGAGTTGCTGGTTTAAACTAACTGTTTCCCGCCATTGGCAAGGAGTTGCAGAGCTCTCCATTGAAGTTCAACACCTTAATCTAAAATTCTTTGGAAGTTACAAAAACAATATATGTATATTTTCATAAATTTTAACAGTCAAATCGTTGAGGGGAGGAGATCCCTTATTTCACAAAGAAAAAGATATCATATACCAATATACCAATTTAATGTTTCGACTTTTAAAACCACTCTTATAACCTTAAAAGTTTAATTTAAAATATTTTTATTTATTAATTTAAAGTATTTAAAAAAAATTTACTCTAAATTAAATTTTACAAATGTTTATATATGAAAAATACTTAATAAAATGTTTATATATGAAAAATACTCAATGCTATTAATTAAACTTGAAGCGATAAATTAAACTTGAAGAAACTAATAGGAGAGTGGATACATTGTCACGCAAGGTCTACAAAATATATGGCTACACGATTTTCATCATCTTTCTATATTTTTAAATTTCATTACACTAATTCCACATACCTTCACTCTTGCTCTCCTCGATATAATTTTGTTTGACTAGGGTTTTATTTCGTGAGACTAATTCACTCTTTGACAGTCCATGGAGGGAGGGTTAACGAAGGCGAATCGAAGGTGCCCGCCACGGCAGGACGGGGGCGTTTGCCCACAAAACATTGGGGTTCACCGCAGAAAAGCGCAGTGCTTCAAGCCCACAGCGTCTGGAATTGTGCCGATCGGCTTCGAGAAGAAAACGGTAAATCCAGAGTAAATCATGGAATGATAGTGGTTGATCCAACAGCATCTATGAGGTGATTTTCTCTTCCAATTATGCCATTTATTCTGTATTCAAATTTGGAGAAGCAGTGAGACGACTTCAACATTAATCAAAAGTGGAGAGAGTTATTTGTTATTGCAACACGGGAAAGAGCCTCTTTCCAATTGTGGTTTTAAGTAGTGTTGGGGTCGTATTGTTGCTTTTGTTTGAGAGAAAATGATGGTAGCTCTGATTTCAAGTAAGTAGGAGTTATGCATAATTGGGAGAGAAAATTGCCACGTAAATGTTGTTCGGGGATAGTTCCGAAGAAGACGAATCTCAGTCAGATGCCACGGAGAGTAACAAGGGTTCTGAAATTGAGAGGATTATTGCATAGAGGCTCGGTAAAAGCGGTTGTAAGAGCTTGGACATACAGAAAAATAAATCTAGGGTTTGTAGGGAGTCGAAACATCGATCCACGAAGGTTATGGGGTTGGAAGACATTGAAGATGATGCCTCCGATTCTGATTTTAACAGAGGAGGATGAGGAGGAAGAAATCTAGCAGGAGGAATAGGAGGTCAAGGAAAGTTTAGTCTAGTTCTTCGGATGGCGAGGATGGGGCATCTGCTCAAGCTTCATTTGGTAATTGGAAAAAACAGGGAGGTGAGAGGAAGAAGGAAGATGACTCCCTGTGATATAGCGACAGCGATTCGGAGGAAGGGGAGGCAGAAAAAGAGGCATAGGAAGTATGGCAGAAACAGAAGTCCCCTTGTTCCGAGACAGTAAACATCACTAACAGCCTCCCTGTGATATAGCGATTCCGAGGAAGCAAGGATGACGAGGAAGAGCAGGAGGCAGAAAAAGAGGCATAGGAAGTATGGCAGAAACAGAAGTCCCCTTGTTCCGAGACAGTAAACATCACTAACATGGCTGGAAGCATAGTTCCAAGAAAATTAATTGAGTCAAACTGGATGATGTCAGCATAATCAAACAAAGTAACTCGGGGGGGCTCCATTAGAGAGGCATGCTAATCTCTATGAATTCTCAAATTGTGCTTTAATTTAACATTATTTGTAGGATCTTTATTTGGCTGAATCTATACACGATATCATAAACTATTCAATATAAGTCCATAGTTATCTGGTCTTAGCTATCTTCGGAAGTGCCTCTATCAACGTCTTGAACTGGATTCCCCTACATTGACACACTTTCATAGATTTTTACGGCGATGATATGAACTTGAGATGTCTTACCTGATCCTAGTTCACTATTAGTTTTGCTTATATTAGTAACTGGTTTTTAAGTACAGTCCAGACTCTGTCTCTTA
>CBVK0104072391.1:0-17692 GCA_900067695.1 Picea abies
CGCAGGCTATGCCATGGTCCTTCGACCATGCCATGGTCACGCAAACCATGTTACTAATAGTATCATCACGTCACACATAGCTACACCCATTGTGGACCTTTTCTAGGGCCTCATTTCCACTACAATACACTAGGACCTACTCGCCCGTAGTGCATCGTCAAGGACCTACTCACCCATGACGTGTCCACATGGTCTCCTCCCATGGGACGTTGGGAACCAACCCAGTACAACTTATCAGTCCATCGATAAGTGTCATACTCAACTCAGTCCATCAAGAAGTATCGTCACGGAAGAATGTCTTGTGAAGATGCAACCATCAATACTCCCTCTCAACGAGGAAGGCATTCTCCAAGCATATCTTGTATTGTTCTTGGTATTCTTCTGTCATAGAAAAGTTTCTCCATGAGCCTCATTAGCTATATTGATGATCCATCTCCACAACCATGTGTCTAGCACCTCAGGTCATTCTTGTCCCATGACAAGATTATGACCACATCGAAGCCACATTCACCTCATAGTTGATCCTGTAATGTCCACATTCCCAAATGATCATGAGCATCTTTAGAATGATCAAGATCAATCATGGAATGTACATATTCCCATAGGATCACTCCGTGAATGCATTTAGCTCGATGCTATCAGACACGTGGAATTACACCTCGAGTCTTCAGTCCGTCGAAGACTACGTCGAGGCACATCTACTCTGGATGTAGATGTTCCCTATATCCCCTAGTCTGCAGCCCATTACTGGAAGAAGGGTTGGCCCGATGCTTATCGGGGCCACTCACCTCACCGTGAGTGTTATGCCCGATAACAATTCACACACAATGGAGGAGTCCTATGTCCATCGAGAACTACGTAGCTTCAATCCATCGAAGACTACGTCGGGCTTCAAGTCTTAAATCCATCGAAGACTATACCAGGGTCCCAAGCCTTCATTCCATCGAAGACTACACTAGGATCATTCCCACATGGTCAAGTCCGTCTAACCAATCTTGGAATGTCTACCCAATATACTCCTGGAGATCTAGCAGCAAACCGAATCTTTAGTCCGTCGAAGATTACATCTGGGCCTATTCCCACATGATCAAGTTCGTCTGATCAATCTTGGAATATCGGCACAATGTTGCAATCATCAACACTCCCCCAGGGAAACATTTGCATTCCTACCAAGCTTGTCCCAGACAGAGGCTTAGTGAAAATTTCATCTATCTTCTCATATGTGGATATGTGATGGAGCCTCACTGCTCCTTCCTGCACCATGTCTCTAATGAAGTCCTACAAAATCCTTCTAAAAGCCACCATGCTTCATATATTGCGTCATTAGCTGTGATATATGACTTAGTGCTACAGATATATGCTTCCCTGCTTTTCTGGAAATCTTGCTTGATCCTAAGATGAATTAGCACCCCAGGGGCTAGATTTGTCTTCTGCACTCCCAATCCAAAAATTGTATATCTCGGAAGCCATACTTCATCATCGGAGATCAATAATATCTATATGTACCAGTACATAGGTACCTACATGCTATGATGTAACCCAATAATATAGTCATGGCTCAACCATATAATGGCACAAGGTGCTCTCTGCAAAGAAAATGTTTATCCCATCACACAACTTCCTCAGATGTGTCATCATAGGTGTGGTCATGGAATTCATGTTCATCATGCTAAACCTCTTCAGTATCCTCATTGAAGATCTCATCTGGTGTCAGCCACACTTCCAATCCCAATATATCTGGTCAAGATCCTTCATCTCAAACTCTAAAATCAACTCCCTCTATCTGAGGGAATCCTCGGACCACGCTTTCATCTATTGCATGCCCCTTTGCATTCTGCAAAGTGTCACAAAACTATGTTGTCTTTCTCTTGATCATTGACTCCCTCTCATATCTCTCATATTTATCTCTTATGACCTACCCGGAACAAGAAACAAGAAGAAAAAAATCTCCATGGTATCCTCCATGGAATATATCCTACCTAGAGTCTAGGACAATGACCAAGAACATATCCTAAAGGAGACCAACTTGATTTCGTAAAAAATAAGAATTTACAGAAGAATATCTCCTGGAGAGGAGATCAACAAGTGTATCTCTAGTATTAATGGGTTAGTATAATGATTATAACTTCAATGGATAAATATGCAGCATAAGATCATAATAATTCCATAATAGCTAGAGACATATCATTTTTTAAATAATCAAACATAGAGTCTTCACTATGAGGGAGGGTGCACTTGTTCCTCTGAATGTATTGAATTCATTGCTTGGACAAGGTCTCTTGTACATCCCCTACAAACACACTCATGCTTTTTTGGATGATATAACTTGAAAATAATATACAAGTGCATACCTTTGAAATTTGTAGTATCGTTTAGCTTGTCTTCTAATCTGAAACTTGACACAGTCTTGACAAGAAGAGGTTAGAAATTGAATCAAAAAGGTTCAATGATTAGAACAAAATAGAAACCCTAAAATTTTAAATTTGACCAAAAAAAACTATCTAACCAAAAGTCAACCTTTGACTTTGACTTTGACCAATCAAGCTTTGACTTTGACCCAAAAACTCAAACTTGACTTTTTTGTTGGTTAAGGGCACCAGAGGATGTTCTAGGCTAGGTCGTACTAGAATACCCAAAAATTAGGTCCAATGTTTCAGTGAAAGTGCCCAAGAATTTAGGTTTAGGGTTTGTTGTAGCTGCAAAATCAAAAACCCTAGTTGCAGTTGCAACTGGTGCTACAATGAGCTTGACAAGGAACTCTCAATCTACCTTCCAGTGGTTAGACTGCTCTGAAGGTAGTGTGGGCCCATAACCTATTAGAATAATGTTGATGTGTTTTTTTAACCATAGACAATGCTACACCATTTTCACCCAACCATAGACATAAATCCACCTCGGAGCACCTTAACCTTTGACAGAAAGAATGATTCCAGAAAGCCACACCAAAAACAACAAATAACCAAGAGAGTGCACTTTCTCTAAGGGTAACACACAAGAGAAAGTACCAGAAAGACTGAACAAGATAAAACCATACAACTACATTTGTTGCTACTCCTCCAAACTTGTGCATTGTTTCTAGTTTTCTGAGTGAGAGTGAGTGAACAAATGAGCCAAGACGTCCTCTATTTATATTAATATGTCCAATGACATTTCTAGGCTGACCAGACTTTCTGGCAATTATATTTTATGTTTATCTTTTTCATGTGAGGCCGACTTATCTTCTTGGAGGATAATCCCTTAATATTATATATTCAACTGAGTCGACATGTCTTATAGGGTTTTCACACATATGTTTATGGTTTCTCTTGCTTTCGGAATATTGTATTCTAGTCAAAGGTTACATATGGAGGTTAATACCTCTCGCAACTACCATAATATCAACAATATGCCCTTTCATCAATATGTGATACAATGCCTATGGGATTGCAGATCAAAGTCATATGGTGACAACACTCAAAACAAACCACAGAATTGTAAATGCATTAATTTAAATAGATAATTCACACATAGTTTGTTATCACAAAAACAATATAGTAAATATGTCCAACAACATTCTTTGCAAATTTATTGAATCAATGGCCAATGCTTTTGGGCCTCATTACATTCACAAAACCTATGCATACAAAAATTCAAATCAAAAGAAGATCCAAATGCCCTTGTCGATTTAAACACTCCATATCTAGTATTGTGCTCATTGGTCACTTTTGGCCTTTCAACTAGCTTACCTTTTCAAATTCAAATTACAACCCTTGATATTCTTAGGGTTTAGAAAGATTTAATATAGATGTAGAATTTACTTTAATTTCTCAAAAATTCCAAGTATGTTGTTAAAACAGGCTACCAATCTACGTGATGGGGCTTAGAAAAGTGCACACCAAGATTCATAGAAGTGTCTTTTTGAAAAAGTGATAATTAAAGTTCATAGATTTTTGAATTGCTAACAAAACCCATATATTATAATTCCCAAAGTCGCCTCATTTTGCTAGTATCTAACCTGCCAAGTTAGCAACTCTTGTATTTTTCATTAAAATTGACAAAAAAATGATTTGTTTCACTAAAGTGTACCCCTAAGATTTATTTCTTAGGAAAGTTGAGTGGTTCAAATTGGAGAATGTGCATATTTTCATTTCACACCTTTCTACATTTTCATATTCTCATTTCAAGTCTTAAATGTTGTTTTTTTATGAAAAGTGCTCAAATTCTTCCCTCTTTACACAATGTGTAAAGTTTATAAAACCTAACAAAAATGCCTACCAAATATTCCACATGCATGATATAAGAAAAATATCCTCGTTCTTCTATAATTTTCCATGTTGAGCATAAAGTCAATGCCTTACATTTCCATGATTCGTCTCTAAATGCACACAATTTGCCTTCAAAACTACCCTTTGACACTATTTTCGACATTGAAAAAAATGCACACAATAATTGCTAAAATGCCTATTGAGACGGAATTAAGGATCCAAATCATGTTCTTAAAGTTGATATGAATTCTACTCAATTATCTATAAGCCATTTTGACCTTGTACCATGACTCCACTTCTATATTATATTCTGCTTGAAACAAAATTGTCTTAGTTTTCACAATTTCAGAAAATGCATTAGCAAGACCTTAAAAAATGCACACTTAGGGGAAAATAGGCATGCCCAAGTCCTGAATTATGAAATGAAAGTACTTGTAAGTCGCCCACACCTGTCTCTGATTTCAAATGCATGCATGATATTTTTATTGGACATGTATGCTCTTGCATTAATATGGCATGTTGGTATTTTTAGGAATTCTTAATTATGTTATCATATCATATTTGATTTACCTCAAGAGTGCATTTTTATAGGGTTGGCATGTATTTTCTCGAGGTAGTCTAAATTGATTTGTATTATGTTGTAAAGACATATGTTTGTATTTTTATACAATAGGGATTTTTGGGGATGATATTGAAATTATTGAAATGTAGAATGGTTAGGGAGGTTAAATTACAAATTAAGAAACTTAAAAATAAAACTTTGGAGGTGTTCATTTTGGTTAAAACAAGTCAAACATGTCAACTCATGTTTTATGTTGTTTTGACAAATTTATTGTTGGCACATGGAGATTCATTTGGGAAATTTGGATAATTACATTCTATTATTTTGGATTTCACTTGACTTGCCTCTACATAGTCCTAGCATGCATTTTTTTTAGCTTAATAAAGCTAGTGTAACACTTTTTTTAATGCCAAAAATTGGATTTTGGAGCAATAGTTGGATTTTTATAGCATTGTAAATTTTTATTAAAAAATTATCTAGTACAAAATGACAATTTTCATATTGTATTCTTCATAGTTCCATAAAATGAACATTCCATCTAAATTGTGCCTCCTGAAGGGTAAAAAAATCAAGAGACACCCTCAAGGTTGAACGGTTCATAAGGACACCCTTAGTTCACAAATTCATGGAAGTTCTTGTTGTAGTGTTTGAGATTGAGTGTGAGTGTTTGTATTAGAGTTAAAGTACCTTAAAAAAATCAATTTATAAAATTTATTATTATTTATAAGAGTGTTTTATAAAAAAAAATGTTCTTTATATGAGATAGAATATTGATAATCACATTCACTTCATTAACCCATATACTTGAAATCCACTTAAAAAATGTCATTTGAGTGTGCATTCTTCAGTTTGCATAATCTTAACCAATTATTGTCTAATTGAGTAGACATGCATAATTGCAGTGAATAGACTTGGTGTCCATGATTTCAAATTTAAACCTAGACAACCATAGCCACAATTGAAACAAGAGCATCCTCTACCATGGTTATAGTTAAAACAGGGGCATCTTCTACCATGGAATCATTTGAAATAAGGGGTTCCAAGAAGATAGGCTCACAATGAAAAAATTCCAAGAGTATGTTAAAGCATGGAGAGATAAAAAAAAAATTGACCAACATGTCAGCTAAATATCCAGAGAAAAGTATAAGTGTATGATTTTGTTTTTGGACAACGCAATTTTGGAAATCATGAGATAGATGATTCCATTGTTAATTATGATGCATGAGCCATGAAATTGATAGTTTTTTGGAAGAAGGTTTATCTATACCCCTATTTGTTTTTCATGGCAACAAAAAATACACACAAATGACGAGTAATGTTTAAATCCAAGAAAATTTCGAGATTGGAAAATAATGAGATGGCCAATAAAACTTTTTGGAAAAAGGTATATGTTCCTAGGAATGGTTTCAAAAAGTAAGGTGGTTCCCTAGTACTATACAAAGCCTTGATTAAAATTGTCCTTAGGATGATTATGAATCATCATAAGCAATATATTCTAGGTGACTACATGAGGCTAGTCATACATTGGGTTGAAGACAATGTTATAGATGCCCCCCATATATTAGCTAAGAAATTGCATTTTACCCTACTAGAGAGTCAAATGAATAGGGTTAAGTTCAGTTTCTCGTGCACGTTACCAAAAAATTTATCTACCCAACGTTATAAATATGCCTCAAACTTCATCTTTGTCATGACCATCTCGTATTGAAACTTACATTAGGAGATAAAAAAAAATGATGTAAAAGAATGAGGAAGTACTTGTACAATCTCTAGAGAATAATGCGGAAGCTTCAAGAATTTTTAATTATAGTTTGTCTGGTGATTTTAACACCCTTAAGAAGAAGTTGTCATCGTGACTTTAAAAGAATTACATCTATTTGGAAATGAATCTTAGGGGAAGGAAGATATGGAACCAAGTAATGATGTTTTTTCAATTCCTCAAAGACTCTATTTGATATTATTCATCATCTATAGTTGGAAATCGAGTATAATACCTTTGTTGCATCTATTTCAATGTCTTCAATATTACTTTCACATAGTCCATCATACATTTTTTATGATAGGTTTTTATTTTCATCATTTGATAAAATGGTTTATTTCAAAGAACTAGCTCCAATGAATGAGGTTTCCTCTATAGACAACTTGAATGGAATGTGCTTAGAAAATGATAATAATTTTGTTAAATGCTTCAAGCAAATTACAAGGTTACAAAAAATAGTTGTGGATCATAAACTAACAACAACAAAAACATTCAAGGCAAGGATGTTATTATTATATATTTATCTAGTCAAGTATATATAATTCATAATAACTTTAGGAAGGATGCTAAAACACTCAATGAAAGCTTTAAGGAGGAAACAAAAAAATTTAAGAGAAATTTAGATTAGAAGTCTTGAAAAAGAGTTGGATTATAGACCACGTCTTTTGGATATACCTTCAGTAAAATCTTTAATGGGTCATCAAGCTAAACTTATGAAGAAATTGAAAAAGAAATAAAATTCAATTGAAAATTTAAAGGTTGAGTTTCAAAATAAATTCTCTACTCGAGAATCAGAATATTGAGGGAAATTGAAAGAGGTGCAAGATAAACATGACATTGCAGGATTAATACAAAAGCTTTCAAATTGAAGAAAACCAGTGATAAGAAACATAAAATGTTGGGAGGTAAAAAATTGGAAAGGATATCTCTAGCACTCAAGGTTAAAGGAAATTAGAAAGGAAAAAGGAGTGCTAGTTAAAAAGGCGGTAAGGATAAAGATAAGGATAAGGGTAAATCTAAAGGTTGTATTGCACACAATATGTCCTTAATATGTCGTCAAATCCTACTTGATTGTTTACAGGAAAGTATATCAGTAATGAATGTTGGAAGTGATGTTTTTGGCTCATAACCAAAATTTGAAGCATTGAACGGAGAAGGTAGTTGACCTTCATAGTAACTAGCAAACTTAGGAAAAGAATTACTAGGTGAGTGTGTAATATCTCCAACACCACCACCACCACCCCTCGAACACTACTAGGGTATAAATAAATAATGGGCCCCAGCTACAAGGAAATGTTAGGTACCCATTTTACAATGCATATAAATATGAATGAACACTAAAAAGGCGAGGAAAGAGGGAAAACCTCATGGAAAACTCAATGAACTAATCCAATGATGGCATGGTACAATTTTCTCATAATGTGATCCTTACTCTATAGGATGTTGAGACAAAGACTACATATTCAGAACCTACTTTTGACAAAATTGCAAGAACGTCTAACTAATTTTATTGCTTAGATTTGTCAATACCACATCCCTTTGGCTAAAGAATAAGGGACTTGAACTTCGTGAAGAAGTCCTGGATATTATCAAAGCTTATTAGGTCCAATAAATTCAATTCTACCTCAAGCATATGGCCTCTTATCTGGTTTTTTTTCCAAGGAGACCTTCCAATGTGGTCCAAATCCCATTTGGAGTAGTACAAGCATCAATATGAAATAATAGCTCAAGAAAAATTGACATATTAATAAGACCATAAGCTTCATCCAAGCGGTTAAAATACCTATTTTTCTTGCTTACTCTTGTTGGATCAACCTTTGCATCCATTGTTGTTTGGAATAAGCCTCTACCTCCAAGGAGTTGTAGAATCTATAGTTTTCAATCGAAATAATTATATGGCATGAGAAGAGTTGTCGATATAAATTCCATTCTTTCTTTCTGCATCTTCCTCCTAAACCTACAAATAAAGTGCCTATGTGTTCTCTCCTAGAAACAAAACTATGATACCATGTGAAATTCACACATAACCTAGCTAGAGAAATTCACACAAATCTTGCAAAAAGAACTAGAGAGAAAGAAGAAAGAATGAGAGAATGAATGTGTAAATTGTATTACATGAGTGACTATTAAATACATGAATAATCCCTAATAATAGGTCAATGTGTCATAGATAGTTTCATGGCCAAGAGATTTCACCTTAGTAGTGATCTAGAGTGAAGTAGACACTCACTAACAGAAACCAAAGTTTAATTGCCACCTAGTATGAGTCAATCGCTAAAGAAACCAGCAGTTAACTAAGTCCACATGTGTGAAGATCATGCATGCATGAGATATGCACCCTCCTTCTCTTAAGTGTGAAAAAAGTAATTGTTACATGAGAGAAACGCAATTGGTGCATGCATGAGATGTCCTCCACCAGTTTAACTAAACTCTACACTAGTCTCACAGAAATCCTAATTGAAGTCAAACTAAAGAGGGAGGAGCGCCCTACTTTTTAGGAAAAACCCTAAAAAATAGGGGACCCTCACAGTGACTAGCAAACTTAGGAAAATAATTACTAGGTGAGTGTGTAATATCTCCAATAGAAAGAAGAAAAGATTACAAAGTTCAACCAAAAAATGTTATAGGATCAGAAAGCACAAAATTTGGAATATGATATGGGGATACAAAACCTAAAATCCCAAATTGTTGATTTGCACCTAAAATTACAAAGGCCCAAAGTTGAGATGGTATAAATTGTGTGTCCTCTGGATAAGAAAAAGTTGAGGGAGAAACAACTAGAGAAGGAAGTGCAAAAAATAAAAACCTAATTGGCTTAAGTTCAATATTAGTCGAATGGTAAGAAAGAAGAGTTGGAAAGCAAGGGAAAATAGCACTTGACAAAGTATAAGAACAATATGGAATTGTTGAACAAGTTTAGAAAAGGAAAAAATAATTTGCATGTCAAGTTTCAATAGTATGTACAAAAATTTAAAGACCTGGAACAAAATTTACAACATCTTTTTGTTGTAGCTCATGAAGAATCAAAAACTTCTAAGAAAGGCAAGAGCAATTGTACTCAATATCTTCTTCTTAGGATGAAGACTTGCAGAAACCTCCAAAGCAACCTAGAGTTATAGAATAGCATTGTTTACATGTATCTATGTAAATACATTTAAATATGTATTATATATCACTATTTCGACGGTGAATTGATAACGTGTAATTTTGTATATAGTTAATGAATTCTAGCCCATTTATAGTGTTTATTTTTTTTGCTTAATATATGTTTATGACTGATAGAAAATTATTTCTAACCCATTAATAGTGGTCATGTTTTTTTTTCTTCATGTTAAAGTACATTTTTGAATGATAATTAATGAATTGTATCTGATTGATAGTTTTCATGTTTTTTGCTCTTAATGGACATATGTGATTGATAGCTAATGGACAAACATGTATTATTAAATTTTGTAGTGAAGATATTCAATTTATCTCATTTTTTCTAAGGACGCAACTACATGATATGAATGCTCAATATTGAATTACTTAAATCACACTAGTGTGGATAAAATAATTGAAATTATAAAATGTCGCAGACCTAAGGCTTTTAGATCAAAGCACAACAAAAATTGTAATCCTAACACAATTCTTCAATAAAATTACATGACCACAAAATAGATATTAAAGACTTAGATTATCAATTCACTAAAATTAATGATTGCGCACGAAGTACAAAGAGAGATTCAAACCCTCCATTGATATTACATTACAAAATATTCATGCCTTATAAAATTTTAAAATTTGATCGAGAAAATACACACATTTTCTAGATAAAATACACACTATGAATAATAAATGCACTCCTAAAGGTTGATGAGGCATGATTGATGTGTCCCACCCCATTTCACATCCTTCAAATAACTTAAACAGTATTCTAACTAATAAAATAACTCACTATTGTTTGAAATTGAAATATGGTTATAAAAATAGAGTATAAATAACTCCACATGTAACATAAATGTTACCATAGTAGAATGAATTTTCAATATGGAAAAATCTCAAGAAATTCCTATTGCATCATAATATTCTTCACTATTTTCCATACAATGTTGCTTTCTAATCATTTTGAACTTCTTTTTTCTTTTTCTCTCGTCTCTTACTTGTTATAACAACACCAATTTTTATATGATTTTCATCTTCTATCATTTGGATATCATAAAACTACCCTTTGAATTTCTTGTTTTTCACCACTCTTCCTTACCCCATTTATTGAGGATGAAACACCCATTTCATTGTGAATCATAACTCACATTGGCATATCAACAACAACTACCCCATGCACTTCTTTTGTTTCACCAATATTTTATGCCTCGTATGTTCAAGATGAAACATCAATTTTATTGTGATTTTAAATTGATATCATAGGTATGTCATCAACAACTATCCCTTGCATTTCTTGTATTTGGCCAATCTGTGTTGCCTCTTTTTTCAAGGATGAAACACTTAAAGTTTTATTGTTATTATTATCAAACATTATTGGGATAGTAACACTAGTTAATCCTTGCATTTGTTGTGTTTGATCATTTTGACTTGGCTAATTTCTTGAAATCAACAAAATCGACAAAGTCAAAGTGCAAGCAAAATATGTACTTTGCAAAAATCATCTAGATTAACAAAGACGTAATGATACATGCAATAAATTTATTGAACATAATTCTCACCAATAGAGGGAAATCCATGTCATTGCTTCCTTGTTTTAAAAACATTTTTTGCTTACACTTTCCAAAGCGATGTGAATCGTGATAATCCTATTCACTATATTTTTTTATTGGCCTTGATCTTGAAGTTTGATCTGTCCGGCAATTGCAAACAAAGACGACACACTTGTTCCTTGAAGGGCACACTCAACAAAACAATGAACTCACTTCCAATAGGGCACACTTGTTGCTTGAAGGGTGCACTCAACAAACAATGAACTCACTCCCAAGAGGGCACACTTTTTACACAATGCGCACTTGCTTGAAGGGTGCACTCAGAAAACAACGAATTCACTCCCCAGAGGACGCACTTGTTTACCCAATGTGCACAGCCTCAAAACGCAGACCTAGCCAGCAAACTAACGCACAATGAAGAGGGTGAAAGAGTCCCTTGGTGCACAAAAACCTCACACGCTCACATAGAAAAACGAAAATGCAGAGAAGAGAAGATAAGATTTGGAAAAACTTCATCAAATGTATTAGATAAATTCATCCCCTTTAATAATACAGGGCAACTTATTACAAAGGTAATTGTTTCTTTTATTTTCTGTGACTCTCTACACATTTAAACTGGGGAAAGAAGTTTCTCGCAGCAATGACTGACACAAACTGACTGACCATTTATTTAGACATAGCCTTGCTTACTTAAACTAGTAAAGTCTTTATTTACAATTATGATTGACTGATGCTAACATAGATCATAAAACTAGAATAGAAATTATTCCCTTTAGCGCCTTGCTTCTAGGATTGGCGAGATCAGATTACAATAGAATTTTATGAGTTAATATTGATCCTCTTCTCCTAGTTAGACAAGGAAGGGTGATTCCCTTCCTAGTTTCCTGGTGGCCCAATTCCTCCCTATTTATATCTGGAAGCGTCCCTACTTCCGCTACCAACTAAAGGAAATTACGTTGCATTGTCTCGACTATCATCCACTTGGCCTGCGCTAGACTTTGGCATTTTTTATCGACCAAGTATGAAGCATGATGTTTATTCAAACGATCCGGTGTTACTTTCAAGGCAGCTGCAACTAGACTGTGTTGTTGTGATAAATTATGAACACCACTATGGTCAGCCTGTTTTTCTCGGTGTTGATGTGTTGATCCCGACAGAGCCAAAATGAGAGGCATCTATGTGGACACCAGAGACTGAAATCCAAGACAGACCTCGCAAGGTGAGAAGCCATTGGAAGAGTGTGTGGCCATTTTGTAAGGGTTCCACTTCTGCAAAGACTGAATTAGGGAGTAGAATTCTTTGGCGTAGTTGTTGTAATTGAATTTGGCTATGGAAAGGGTCTTGGAGTGGTAATTCACCGGGTGACCTCCTTTTTTATGCACCACTCCAATAGAAAACTGAGAGAAAATATGGGGTAAGGGATAGCGATATTTAATTGTGGCTTGGGTGATGGCATGGTAGGTAGTAACTAGATGGAATTCGGTAGTCTCCTGCTTTAGAGTAATTAAAGCTAAAGTGGTGCAGGTGGAGGAGGAGGATGGATGATGGCCAGATTTGGGGAATTGACCCATTTTTCATTCGATTTTGGTAGTGTCTTTGGTAATAGGTCAAGATGATGGGGCATTGGGTAATGATGCGTCATGAATGATATCGATGGATTGTGCAATGGCTCGAGAGGGTGGGAGCCTTGTGGGAAACTAAGAGACATTGGAAAATTCTGGGAGGAGAGGGAGTACGACAAGAGGTGTCAGATTAGTGAGGTTCTCAGGTTGAACATGGTAGGCCAAACATAGAGAAACGTATTTTTGGTGAATGACATGGTTAGTTTATTCTTTTCCAGGATGTAGCAGAGGGGAAGTGTGAGGCGTTGAAGTAAGCACATAGGTGCGTCCTTCGTGTTGAAGATTGTACTAATGGGATTTTGCATGGTGCACATCTTGTCGGTCTTGTTGGTATGGGAGACCCAGCAAGAGGTCAACACAGTCTAAAGGTGAAACATCGCATTCCACGGTGTCATAGAAGGGGCCAATGGAAAAAGTTATTGTGCAGCACCGGGAGATAGTGATGTGGGGTCCTCCCTTTTGTACCCAGCCAAGTTGATAGGGATCTAGGTGGGGGGTGGTGGGAAGTTGTAGATGTTGGACTAGGTCTTGGGAGACTAGATTCTTTTGGCTTCCATTTTCTAGAATGAGAGTTTTGATTTTATGTTTAATTTGGCATTTATGCATAAAGAGGGGAATGTTAGTGCGACCCAGTTTGAGTGTAGTCATGAGAATGAGGGATGGGTCGGCTTCGGTGGGGTTGGTGAGAGAGATGACTTCTGGTTGTTCGGGAAACTCAATGGGTGTGACCTCTGCAGCCAAGTTCTGATGGGGGCAGATATTTTTTATGGCTCGACAGTCAATAGAGTTGTGTGAGTTGTTCTTGTGAAAAGTACACCAAACCACAGTTTTGGTCATCGATGAGGAAGAAGGGTATGGTTTATGGCTCGAC
Source organism: Picea abies (assembly GCA_900067695.1). NCBI lineage: Eukaryota > Viridiplantae > Streptophyta > Pinopsida > Pinales > Pinaceae > Picea > Picea abies. The sequence goes on from CBVK0104072391.1 coordinate 13,753, forward strand.
AGTCAATAGAGTTGTGTGAGTTGTTCTTGTGAAAAGTACACCAAACCACAGTTTTGGTCATCGATGAGGAAGAAGGGTATGGTTGAGGTTGAGAAGGATGTGGGTTAGCAGACTGGGTTCGATTTGGTGGATATCAGGTTTGAGGGGCTACCTTGCGTTCTACATCCAAGGCTCGTAAGAATGCCTTGTCCAAAGAGGAACTTTCAAAAATATCTACTTCGTGACTCAGAGGAAACAAAAGACTAGCATTAAATTTGATGATTAATACCTCGTCGAGATCATTGCTATGGAGTTGTATTCTTAACTTGCAGAATAACTTAATGTATCCTTGTACGGACTGAGTTGAAAGTTGGCGTAGATGCAACCACTTGGAAAGAATATTCTGGAGATATCCTGGGGGATAGAAGCGCTCACGCAATGCATGACAGAAAGCGTCCCAAGAAGTAACACAACCAGTTGTCAGAGACTGTGGTGTACTGAGCTCCATGACCAATTTGGATTGTTCCAATTGAGTGTCCCACCAAGTTTGAGTTATCCCTTCGATTTGCATGCTGGCAATTTGTAATTTAGTGGATTCTTCCATCTCAGGGGAAGTCTTGAAGTATGTGGAGAGGCTACGGATCTAGGAATCAATTGTCTCGCCATTCATTTTCCCAACAAACTTTGGTAACTGAAAGCGCGTGTCCAGCTACATGGTTGTTAGAGTCTGGAATTGTTGGAGTCGAAGTAATTCATGGAGAGTCAATGCCAATTATTCAACTGAAGTTGATGTGGCTGCACTAGACTCCTCACTAGAGACTTCTCTTTGAGGCGGCATGGTCTGCAAGTGCGGAAGAGAGGGAGTGTATCCTCTTGAAGGAAGAGGCGTGAGCTTCCAAAGGGGACCCTGAGGAGGGTGTGCAAAGAAACCAGAGAAGGGCGCAAATGTTGCACCAAATGCAAAGGTGTAGAGGAACCCTGAGAAGGGCGACCAGCCCGCTCTTAGCAAGAGCATGGAGAATTAGCTGAAGAACACAAAAACAAAATTGTGAAATTTTATGGATGTTTCCTTCGTCTTCTCCTTCTTCTCTATGTGCAGAAACTTCCCCAAGGCACACACTCTAATACCAATTGATTTGTCCGACGATTGCAAACAAAGAGGGTGCACTTGTTGCTTGAAAGGTTCACTCAGCAAAACAACAAACTCACTTCCAAGAGGGTGCACGTGTTGCTTGAAGGGCGCACTCAGTAAACAACGAACTCACTCCCAAGAGAATGCACTTGTTTACCCAATGCGCACTACCTCAAAATGCAGACCTAGCTAGAAAACTAACACAAAATGAAGAGGCTGCATCAGTCCCTTAGTGTGCAGCAACCTCACACACTCACACAGCAAAATGAAAACGCATAGAAGAGAAGAGAAGATTTGGAAGAACTTCATCAAATGTATTAGAAAAAAATGTCCCCTTTAATAATAAAGGGTGACTTATTACAAAGGTAATTGTTGCTTTTATTTTTTGCGACTCTTTGCACATTTAGACTGGTGAGAGAAGTTTCTCGTAGAAATGGTTGACACAAACTAACTGACCATTTATTTAGACATAGCCTTGCTTACTTAAATTGGCGAAGGCTTTATTTACAATTATGTGACTGATTGACATTGACATATATCATAAAACTAGCATAGAAATTATTCCCTTTAGTGCCTTGCTTCCAGGACTGGCGAGATCATATTACAATAGAAGTTTTTGAGTTAATATCGATCCTCTTCCCCTCATTGGCCAAGGAAGGGGGACACCCTTCCTGGTGGCCCAAAGATAGTTACTAAACTATGAGGACATCATTATTAGTTAAACGCACACATTATTAGTCTTCACACTATGATTATTAGTTAAACACACACATTATTAGTCTTCACACTATAAAATGAAAATAGAATGAGATACAATTTAAAAGTATGACATACATAATGTTGGTAGAATTAATGAATTATTAGATTTTTTTACCCATGATTCAAAGAGTTGTTTCACTTATTGAGAATTAACCTTAGGGAAATGAGATGCTAATTGTGCCGCAATTTCTTCATTGAATGGACTTCTTGACTTATCATGTTCAAGACAAAGTTGAATTCTAATATTTGAAGGCATGAATCTACTTTGTGTAAATTTTTGGAAAGTGCCTTCTAACCTCATAATAAACTTGAAAAAATGTGCTCTCATCTTATTTATAAGACGTTTTTTTGTCGCATTCAAATTTGTTTCTATAATCCTTGTAACCTCCTCTTCCTCCTCCTTGGTTTCTAATCAAATTTTGTATTTCCCTATGCTTATGCTCCATCACTTCAATCCTTAATTGTACTAAAGTATAAGGATGAATAGATTTATTCATCTCAATAGCATGGACCACTTGGACATGCATATAAGGAACCATCTCATATCCTTAATAAGAACAAAACCAAATCCACTCACCAGAAATGATCTTAATATTGCAATGACGGTGACTCAAAATGTTATCATGAATTAAATGATACCACCATTATAGAATACATAATACGATCAACTTAACATAAATTGACTTATCTTTCCTCGTATACATATGCATCATCCCATGTACATCCTTGTAGTTGCAACATCTGGAATTATTTATAACACTTCCACATTCTCACCAATTTTTTGTACTTTTATTCATTTTGTAGGCCTTCAATAACTTATAAACAAGACATATCAGTGTATATGATTAGTTACTTAGATTTCTATTTAAGTTTCATAAAATTGAGAGTAATTTCACTCCAATGCCATCATAACATCATCGTTTATTATTAACCAAACCCACATAAAAATTATTCGATATGTTAAAATAATTACTAAACCTAAGATATTTCCTCATGTCGAATACGGAGCTTGTTTGATGTTGATCCATCTAATTACCCATAGTTAAGATCATTGTACTCTTGACTTTTATGATGGTATGGTTCCTCGGGCTTAAATGCAACCCAAATTTTCTCCATTACCTCCTAAATTTGAACAAATTTTGTTTTCTCAATGCCTCTAGTTGGATGAATGTTCTCGTAATCTTGTGCAACTCTTTGAATTTCATGAAACATCTTCAAAAATTTTATAATTCCAACGTGGTGAGAAAAATATATGATCTTGGAAATTAAGCCAAGATTCAACTGTAATTGGCAACACATGTTTCATTAGGTATGATTTAATTAAATATTAAAAATCTTCATTTACAATTAATAATTAAATATGAAAATGTGTACATTTTCATCATTTGTTCTATTCATTGTTAGGACCCTAAAATGTCCCTTTTTCACTACACCTTTTGATCATTCAACCTTCTCATTCATAAGCTAAATGACTATTATAATGAGCACCAAGAACCCTTTTTCCCAAGGTATGAACTATTCATCTTGTTTTTATATTTTCATTTACTTAGCATGTTTGATTGATAACGTTCACATATTTTACCCATGAAATGATTTAACTAATGATCAAAATGTTAAAACAACCCACTTCGAGAAACTCGTTGTTGTTACAGCTATGCGCCAATCCTAGAAGTTGTTACATGACTTCTGCAATGGATGCCCATCAATCCTGGAAGCTATTACACAACTGCTATGACAGAAGCTTGTTAATCTCGGATGCTGTTACAAAAAATGCCACCAGTTTTGTTGTGATACGACTGCTGCAACACCTGTTGATTAGAATGCTAGCTCATGATGTTGATGAAGGAGAATTTAAGATTTTGTATTAATGATATCTAACGAACAGCCTGAGAATCGGGGATTCTCAAGACTGTTCTGTTTTTTAACACTGAACTACTCTGACTTTAAATAGCAGAGCTTTTGTAATGTAAAGGGTTGTTAATATTTTTCCTTGAACGAAAGAAAGTAGTGATTATTGTACACAGACATCTTTTTGGCAATTAAATGAAGAAGTGGATTGAATTTCTTTAG
>CBVK0104072444.1:0-11395 GCA_900067695.1 Picea abies
CGAAGAGGAAGTGTTTATAGAGAAACCCCAAGGATTTGAGGTTGAGGACATGAAGTCTCATGTCTACCGATTGAAGAAATCCTTATACGGATTGAAGCAAGCTCCCAGAGCTTGGTATGGCCATATAGATAGTTTATTGACGAGCTTAGGCTTTACCAAGAGTAAAGCAGACTCAAATCTCTACTTCAAAATTATGGATAATGAACTAGTAATTTTACTACTATATGTGGATGACTTATTCTTAACTCCCATAGATGATTACATGATGCAAAATCCAAAATTAGCCTTTATAGATGAGGATATACATCCAAAATCAACCTTTATACATGAGGCTATATGTGTCGAAAATGAAATAAAACATGAGCTAAAGATAAGTACAATTACATATCCATCTCATCCTCATTCTCATCGACAAGAATATAAAAAGATGCTTATTCAATAGAATTAGAGCGTGGATTGGAAGAAGAGGCAACTCCACTTCTAGTTGCATCACCACCAATATCAAGAGCAACAAGAGAGAGTTCCAAGTTTGGGCATTTTGCACCAACATCCCAGTCTCTATGAGGCCCATTTGTATATTCTTCACCCCTACGAGACATAAGGCATAGGTTTGAATGCACAAATACAATATCCTCGGCCTTATACGATCCCAACTTGTTGTACTTCACAGAATGAATGAATCCATAGGTGCGTCAATTTCTTTCTGTTAATGAATAGCTTGCCACTTGTGATAGAATACAAGTGATAAGGTTTTGCAAATATACACCATTTGCCCCATGACAAGTCCACCATTTAACCGAGTTCATGCACTTCCTCTCATCGAAAGATGATATGTCTACAAAATGCTTTGATTTAGAAGCAAAACAAACAAATTCTTCCCTCACTTTTGTTTGTGTAGACATTGGAAACAACCTCTGGAAGGATTTCTTCACTCCATTGGCCACCTCCTTGTTCTTATGTGGGGTTTTTCTCTTCCCATTACTTTGAGCAATGCATTCTTCATCATAAAACCTTAGATTTAGAGCATATGCCAAAGTGTGCAATGGAGTATTAAAGCCATCCCATCTTGTAACAATGATGGATTTGACATGCTTTGCAAAATCAACATCAACCAAAAGAAGACTAGGAGCCTCCCAGGTAATAATTTCCACAGTTTTCTCAACCTTGGTATCCATGCCATCGTAAATATTTCCCAAAAAGGTTTGTCTATGTTTGCATCTCGGAGAAGCTCAAACGCATGTGATGTGAACTTGAGCAAGAAATCTATCTTGCTCCACCAATCCTCATCAATCAACACCTTCTACACCATACTTGCCCTCTTTGAATCTTTTTGTCTCCACTCAACCCAAGTCACACCCACCACCATACTCATCAATGCAGGTTTTACTTCAACAAGGCATCACAACATTATGACGTTTGAGGCATATCTTGTCTTAGCAACTTTGAGTAACTCCAATTTGGAGTATTCTTGATATATTGCTCGAGATTGGTGGTGGTTGGTGATGAATTGTATGATCTCCCTAGCGTGCCTTGTGACCTTCTTAATCCATGCAGTTTTAGTAAATTATGGAAGATGCAAGGAGTCCAAAATATATGACTGTATCTACCCTCAACAATCAAGCATGCAACTTTGCAAATAGGTGCATTATCTATGATAACTTGCACTGCATTTTTTGGGCCTACTTTCTCAATAACAACAATTAAAATTTTAGCAATGAAATTACTATATTTTACCTCACTTGAACAATCCTCTACTCTCAAGAACATTTCTCCTTTTGGTGATGATGCAATAATAGTGATCAATGGCCTATGCCTTGTATCAATCTATCCATATGAAATAATGGAAACCCTTGAGCTACTCGAGTTACGAATTTGTCTTAAAACATCATTAAGAAGTTGCATCTCTTTCTTGAGCAAAACTGTTATGAGTTTTTGATAGTTTGGCCCCTTGAAACCTTGAGGGGTTGTGTTAATTTCCCTCTCCAAATCCTGCCAGTAGGGGGGTCGAACCACATTAAAAGGGATACTGCAAGCATAGATAGCCCTTGCCACTCTTGTAACAATTTTATCTCTCCCTTGATTGTTGAACATTTTCAACAATACGCTATCTTTACCTGTAGTTGGAGGTTTTGATATCTTTTTCACAAGCTGTACAACCCTCCTCTTCCTTGTTTTAGGGACAATCCTTGGCTCATTGCTAGCAACCATGTGAGTATTGTTACCAATACCAATATCGGTGTTGATAAAATCGACATCGACAAAAAATCGGTGAGGGTTTGGAAATCTTCGGTGAAAAAATCGGCAAAAATCAACAAACATTAAAAAATACGAAATATTGAAAAATACAAAAAAATACAAAAAAGAGCAAAAATAAAAAAAAATCAACAATAAAAAAATTGTGATATTTTCTGGTTGAAAAATCGGTGGCCCAAAAAAATCGCGATTTTTTGCCACATCTATGAAAAATCGCCGATGTGATCAACACTGGCCAATATTGCTTCTTTGCTCCTTTAACTTTTGAGCATCACAATGCTCTTTCTCAAATGTGGCCCTCACCTTTAGATTTTTGGTATGTGCACAAACATCAACACCCTTTACCCCTTTATGCAAAAAGTGAGCCTTAACTCTTGTGTAAGAGCCCTTGTAGGTCTTTCCGTTTTCACATAAATTGCACCTCCATTCACGTGAACCCCCCCCACCCATTTGTTTGAGCTTAGCAACATACTTCCAAAGAGGATAGTATTCTTGGTGGTTGCTTTCTTGACAAGCTCTCGGGGCTTTAGAAATGACACTATGAGAAGCCATGAATGTGGCCAAAATAGTAAATAAATTTGTTCACCAAATAAATTTGCTGCCCACAATCGTCTTCTTGCTGGAAATGTGCACCAAAGCTTGCTCCCAATGCTCCAAAACACAAGTAAAATGCTCTTGTTGTTGTAGGAAGCTCTTCTCGTTGAAGAAAGTGTAAGGAATGAGTGAATGAAGTGCTTTCTTAAAGAAAAAGGAGGTTGTTCGGGTTTCTATAGATTTCTAAACTTTGTTTTTTTAAATGAATGTAAAAATCAATTAATTAAGTTTTAAGAATGATTATATGCATTCATTAGTCATTAATTAAATGTTTTTTTATCAATCTAAGGGTCCCACGCCCTTTATCGTATGGGTCCACAAGCCAAAAAATTGTGGAAATGTGTTTTATTTTGTTGAAATAGCCTGAAAACGCCGTTGGTTGTACTATGCGACATTTCCAAATTGGGAAACGCTATATGGTCACATGATCGATAACATTTCCAAATCGGGAAACGTCGTATGGTATGATCGACAATGTTTCCAAGCCGTTTTGTACAATTTTTGCGTTTCTGAGCATTTCTGTGAAGCTCTTAAGTTGAATGATGTTTTGTTTGTTCGTGGTTTGAAGAAAAATCTCCTTTCAGTTTCTTGTATGACAGATCTTCCATGTAGAGTTGCATTTCAAGGACAACAATGCACTATCATGATTGTAGTCTAGCATATTTGAGGACTTTGGCTAGAGGTGTGTGAGACGGTGGCCTTCACAGGTTACTTGCTGATCCTGTGGCGCTTGTACATGACAATGTGATGTTGTGTGAGCCTTCTAGTTTTAAAGAGGGATATGTAGAGCATGTGTGGTGGGATGCACTTGAGATAGGTTCAAAACCTATTGTGGAATTAGTGATTGATTACAAACATATTTTTATCTATGTAATTTTGATAGATCTAATCCACTTGTCTCGGTCTTGTATGGAGATGTGATTATCTTTGCAAGAAGTGTTGAACAACCCATTGCTTTGAACTTTTCTTCATTGCCTTGGTTGCAAGGCTATATACCTTTGCTAATGTGTTGTGGCTAGGAACTCAAGCTTGTCTTGGATGTACTTTTGTGAGCTCGCTTAATCTTTGAGATTCTTTGGGTTGTAAATGTCCAAGAGGATGAACATGTGGTGGAACTCAGAGTTGTAATCTGGTAGAGTTTGTCTTGGCTTTTGACTGAGATCTTAACACTATATATATTTGTTAAAAAGTCACATTTGTCTTCGAGATATTTGACTAGAAAGAAATTTTGTCCAAGGATTTCTTTGAAATCATTCCATTGTGTAACTAGATCTTGACAAGATTCTTGGCACTGTTAGACATACACCTCTTGTAGTGCCCTCTATTTCTCGCTCTTGAGAAATGTGACTTTTTATGTTTAATTAATCTAAGAATGGACAATGTAAAGTGTTTTATGTGACAAATTGTCATCAAAACATCATAATAATTGCAAGAAGATTTAAATGCATACTACATAATTGAAACTTAATTGTAATTGCAAGAAGAATAAATATTTTTAATTAATCGTTATTCACTTATTAAATGACAAGTGTCACATTTTTCTACAAGTGTCACATTATCCTCTCCACGTACAAGTGCTATTACTGCTTCTTTTTGTGCTCCATTTTCTACAAACGGAGTTGGCATTGGTGGAAATAAAGCTCCAGTGGAAAGTCAAGATAATCATGAGAGCAAAGACCCACTTTGGGAATACATAAACAAAAGACTAGTGCTCGAGAATAAGGGTGGTGGAGTTTTCTATTGGACATGTTGGTTTTGCTAAGTTGAATTTAAGTGTACGTACTTTTGCATTAGAGGCCATTTGTTGGGTCTTGAGAGAGGGATTGGAGCATGTCTATATGTTAATATGTGCCAAAGAAAATGCATGGCTAAAGAGCATGTTGTTTGTGAGGCAAACACATGAGTAACATGCTAGACATATAGAGGTGATGATCCTATTTGATTTTTGAGGGTGTCATCAAATAGAAGTGGGAGTGGGGTTAACTTTGATAGTGGACTAATAGTAGCAGCAAGGAAGAAGGGTGCCCCTAGTGGTCCAATGGAAAAGATATTTCAAGTGGAGTTGAAAGATGAAATGGATCTCATGATTGGGTTCTATTTCGATCTCAATTTCCTTTCATTTAATGTTGCATGCTCTCCTTTAGTTACTTAGATCTTGGGCCTACACACAAATTACTTCCTCGCTTGGACATGGAGATTTTAGATGGGAGGAAGATTGCATTGAGCAAGCTATTTTAGGATAGAACCACCCTTGGCGAGGTGGAGGAGGGTTGCATAGAGTTTTCTAATTCCATTGGGAGATTTAGATGCTATGATATGATGAGAGACACGGGGCTTAAGAATCCCTATGATTGGCGGACACCATAGGGAATAGTGTGCATTTCATCCTCTTGTTGTGAGAGGAACTAAAACACATATGAGAATGTGTAGACTTTGAAGAAGAGAAGGCTTGAACAGTCCATAGGAGAGACATTGGTGTATGCACACAACGACCTTCGTCTTATATACAAGGCAAGGGAAGGGTGGTTGAGGGGAAGGACAAACATGTGGGATGTATTTTCTTGTGATATGGGTATCGATAACACCTTTGAGTTGGCATTGTCTAACTTGGATCTTAATGAATTGGTCCTAGAGTTGGTCACTTTTGTTGATGGTATTGGTGATCCTTATGGGGCCATTCACAACAATAGTAGATGTAGATCTTGGACTAGAGTAGGAAGGAGAGCATAGTGGTAGTTGTGGCGACCTTGATGATTTTAATTATGATCATGAGATGTTATAGTTTTTAATATTTACTATCATGTTTATGTAATACATTTAGATGACACTAAATCAGAAAATTGCACAACTTTTGACTCGTGAGTTGATTGTTTGTATACCTATATTATCAATATGTATGATCTATGGTTTTAGATTTTAATTTATAATTTTATTCTTATGTGTTTGTCATTTGATCATTTGATTCAGTGATATTTTCTAAAGGTTCAATATATTTCATGTCTATAATTTTTAAAAATCAGACACACACATGCATACACATATATAGCCCAAATGGTTAGCTCAATTGGTTGTCACTGTTGATGTTTTGTAGCTTCGAGAGGTATTCCCATAAGTAGCCTTGGTGTTAGGCATGTGGGAATCTTTGTTAGCACCTCATTGCACTTGTCGTTTTGGTGGAAACCCCTTTGGATTGGAACTAGGTCTTTGTGGGTTTGTTGATGGGCCTTGTGGGTTTGTGTTGGGGCTTCACACCCACATGGAGGAATACAACATTCTAATTTAATGTTGAGTTTAGTGAAGGGCTCCTTAAAGCAAGTTAAGGGTGTCTAAACTCACATTATACTCCTATAAAAGGAGAGGCAATGTGAGGAGATTTTAAAGTGACATTATGGACTTAGCATAAGTGAGTGAGCACTTGTGCTAAGGAGCTTGGAAATTTAAGCAAGGGAAATTCTACACTTTGGCAAATCTGGCCTAGGATTTTTTGGACTTTTTGTTTTTTTGTTTTCCAACGAAGAAGAGAGGCCATATGTGTGAGCTCACACGTGTGAGAGAAAGAGAACAACAAATCGCATGTGTGAAATGGTACAACTGCACATGTGAGAAGGTACAACCGCACGTGTGAGGAAAAATTACAGGCCACACATGTGAGCAGTTCCATACAATTCACACGTGTGACAAATCCGTACAACTGCACGTGTGGGAATCAGGCTGCACGTGCGAATTTTTGGGCAATTTTGCAGGTTGTACAGGGTGACATTAGCAGTCGCATGATTGACGTTAGGAGGTCGTACATGCAGTACACCAGTTTTGCAACAGAGTTGTAAGTGGGGGATTTTTTCGGAAATTTTGTTGATTTGTATTTTGTTGAGAGGACAAGTTTGTGTCCTCAGATTTGTTGATTTTCGGAATTTGTGAAAGGGCTGAAGTTGCCCTTAGAAATTCTGAATTTGGAAAAGTTTACAGAACACAAATTTGTGTCTCTTGTGCATGGATGGTTTCTCTAAGATCTTTATGTTTTTTTTTTGTAAACGAGTGTGAGAATCTATATTGCTTTAGAAGGTTATAGTACAAAATTGATGCGGGGACTTCCAGGATCTGCCAAAACGGAAACCAGATCTGGGGTCCCTGGGTTGCAGAGTCTGATAGTAAACGAGGTATGCCTGGGTCGCCACCTTGGGAAACTAACCCAGGCTACCGTAATCCAGTTTAAAAGACCAAAAAAACGTCATCAAAAAGAAATAAAAAAAAGTCTAGGCATAGTGGGGTTAGCTACTACTCTGAGAGACATGACCAGGGATGGTCCTGCGCTAATCTAGGTTGATGGGGTGCTCTTCATCTCCTTCCTGCCGGGCCGCGTTCTCCTCCCTTTGTTCTACCAGGCGTAGCTTTTTGATGCTCATTGGGGTTCCATTTTTGTCGGTTGGAGTAATGTCTATATGGTGGACGTAGTGTAGATAGAGATGAAATTGCCCTGCCATCCGCTCCAGTTTCTTTTGTTGTCTTTTCTGTTCCTCCGCAAGTCTTTTTACCCCCGCCTCCAGGTTACTGAGGCGGTTGCGAATTCCTGTGCGCTANNTTTGGATTCTATCCTGTTGGTCTCACTCCAGGCCGCACACATCTTACCTATCAGCATTTTGGTTCTCCAGGCTTCCTCCACCGTCCTGTGGAAGAGAGTTATCCTTGGTTGTGTGGCTCCGGGGTCCCTTATCCCCCCCGCTTCCGGGGTTATTTGTGACCAGGCTTTGCCCTTGCGGGCGTTGTTGATTTTGCTCTCCCATCTTTCGATGGTCGTCTTCCCCTTTATGTCTACCTTCGTGAGGAAGGTACTCTTTGCTTCCCTGGCCGCCTGTTCAATTCTTGTCATCCTCCGGGCGCTTAGTGGAGGTTCCTTCCCCTGGGGGCCTCTCTTGCTGCTGGTTTTCTTCATGCGTACCATCTTCGCTTGTAGGTGGTAGTTCTTACATTGGGTTCTTTCCCTGTTCCGCTTCACCTCTTTCTGGTATGTAAGGTGGCCTTTGTAATTGCAATGCTCAGTTCTGTGGTAATTGTTGGTGTCCCTACCTTTATAAAGCCTACTCGACTGCGGTATTTTCTAGTGTCCCGTCCTTGCAATCATGGCTTGCTCATCAAGGTGGTCCTTCTGGTCAGTATCCTCTGCTTCAGAGCGTGTGCATTTGATGACCTTGTCATTATCCCTGCGCCAAAGCTGTGACCTGCTCGTTGTACGCCCTCCGTTTTCCAGTCCCATCGCGGTACTTAGGTGAGGTGTGCTCCGATTTGGCCCTGGTGAAACCTGTCGTCCTTCGTCCTTTGTCGTCTGTGGGTTATCTCTTCTGCTTTCCAAAGGGTAGCCTCTGTACTTCTTTTTATTGATGGGACTGTGGTGTCGTACCTTCGCCTGATGTGTGATCTATGTCTGCATTTGTAACCTAATTTGATTGGTGGGTCATCGGATTCTGTCTGGGACCTACGTGTCCTTTAGTGTCTTCTGTGCCTCCATTCTTGCCGTAATCTTCCGTACTGCTTCTGTTGGCCCAGTCTTTTGCCGCAAGTTGGGAGCAATCTGCCTGGAATTGACCTTGCGGGATGTTTTTCCAGATTGTGTCTAGCTTTGGCCCTTCTTTATCGACCCCCTCATTTGCTATTTTGTCCGCTAGTCCGTTTGCTGACCTCCGCACCCAGCGCAACTCCACAGTGATCCCTGTTCGCAAGTGCTCCTAGATTTTTTTCAGTAGGTGGGCCAATCTCCAGTGCCTTTGTATTTTATCCATTCTAGCATCGTTTTGGAGTTTTCTCACTGTGTTGATGATTAGCGCTGAATCCCCTTCCACTATGGCGTTCGTCATTCCCTCCCGGTTCAGAATCTCAAGGCTAGTCTCCAGGGCTCTGAATTCTGCGGCGTTATTGGTTGAGTTGCCCATACTTCCAGCATACAACTGTATGATGTTCCCTTTACTATCCCTGTTTACTCCTCCCAAACCTGTTCTCCCTGGGTTGCCTTTCGTCGCCTCGTCGAAATTCAACTTGAGGGAGCCTGAAGGTGGTGGTTTCCAGTTGCGCTCACCTACTTGGAGTTGCGGTGACCGTCTGCACTAATTGGGGTTGCATCCACTATTCAGGTGGAAGATCTCTAGGACTCGGGAATCCTGATTAGTGGGTTGCACTCTGCCTACCTGGCAGTTGCGGCTCTGCACCTTCTCTTGTATCGTGGATATTATTGTTTCCTTGATCTTCCCTCCGGGCCGACTTTGGTTTCTGAAAATGCGCTGGTTCCTTTCCTTCCATATCGACCATATGATCATTCCTGGGGTGAGGATCCAACAGAGGTTCACCTCTTCTTGTTCACTGTAGTTCTCTTTCCAGAGATTGATGGTTGTAGCAATGTTACCTCGAATCCTGTTGGATTGTCGAAAGATACTTTCCGCCCAGTCCCAGAGATCTACAGTGTAGGCGCATTCATCTAGGAGATGGTTCATTGTTTCTTCCTGGGCTTGGCATAGATGACATCTTGAACGACCTATGAATCCCATTTTCCTTAGGTTTTCCCAAGTTAGAATGAGGTTGTGAAGTATTAACCATTGGAATTTTTTTTTTTTTGGCCATTGGGGGTTGTTCCATAGATTATCCCACTATTGCGCTGGGTCTTCTTGGTCCAGGTCTGCAATATAGTGTTGGACTTATTTCAGGTTGAATTCCCCAATGTCTTTTTGTCCCCGTCTCTACTAGTCCTCTCCTTCCATGACTATTATTTTCCATCTTCCCAGTTCCTCCTCCACCTCTTTTACTATTGTTTTGGGTGGATCATTGTTCTGCATAGTGATATTGTCCCAGATTCTCCATTTGTTTTGGTCCATTTCCTATTTCTAGTATTGGTAGATGTTAATTTTACCTTGCGCTATTAGATCCTGTTGGAGTGCCTCTCTGTCTGGGTTCTCCATTTTTGGTTCATGTTGCCAAGCATCCTCCCAGAATCTAGTTGTTCTGCCATCCCTGATTTCCCAGAAACTCTGTGTCTGAATCCAGGATTTGTTGTGCCAGGCTAGGTTCCAAATGGGTGACCCTTCCCTGGTTCCTCTGAAGCAAATTTTTTCCTGGTCGTGAATGTCTGGGGAATACTTTACCTTCCATAGGTTTACCCAAGGTGTAGTATTTTCCTTGACCCGGTGCCACCAAAGTTTCTCCCTGTAGGTGTTATTGGTCACTTGTGGGTCCTATAGCCCCAGTCCTGCTTGTCTTTTTGGCTTGCAGAATTTCTCCCAAGCCACAAGGGCCCATTTTTTATTTGTTTCCACGCCTTGCCACAGGAAGTCCCTTTGGATGGCTCTTATTTTTTGTATAATCCCCTATGGAGTTGGGAAGATAGACATCATAAAGGTTGGGATTGCTTGTAAAACAGACTTGGTTAGGATCAGTCTTCCAGCTAGATTCAGGGATCTATACGTCCAAGTTTTTACCGACTCCAGTAACTTGTTTATTACTCCTTCCCAAGGTTGCATTTTGTACACTTTGTCTGTGAGTGGAACCCCCAAGTACTTGGCCGGGAGTGTCTTCCGTTCAAATCCCAGAATGTTGGTCAAATTCCTTTGGATAGTTGGGTTGGTATTGAAGAAGAAGATCATCGACTTGGAATGGTTGATCTAAACACTCGAGCCTTCCCCAAAATATTCTAGGATTCGTTTGTAGGCTTTAGCTTCCTTGACCGTCGGGATGCCATGGAGTAAGGTATCATCCACAAACTATAGGTGAGTTGAAGTAGGGAAATTTTTGAAGGGTTTGAGACCTATTATTTCCCTTGTTACGGTTGCACTCTTTATGCTCCAGCTAAGGCCTTCCATCATCAGAATGAACAGGAAGGGGGATAGAGGATCTCCTTGTCTAATACCTCTCGTGGGCCAGAAGGGTTTGGTAGGGGCTCCATTGATTAGTAGCGAGTATCTTGTTGTGGATACGAGACTGACAATCCAGCTGATCTTAGTAGCGAGTATCTTGTTGTGGATACGAGACTGACAATCCAGCTGATCTAGTGCTGGGTGAAACCAAAGGCTTCCTAGGTCTTGACCATATAGTGCCAACTAATTTTGTCATAAGATTTTTCTAGGTCTAGTTATATTAGCATTCCCCCTCTCTTCTAAAGCTTTAAGGTGTGAATGATCTCATGGGCCTGGATGATTTTGTCCATTATTTGTCTTCCCTCCACAAAGCATGCCTATTATTGTGAGACCATTGTAGGTAGGAGGGGTTTTAGTCTATTTTCTATGAATTTGGAGATTATCTTGTAAACCACATTGCAAAGCGCTATAGGTATGTATCGGTCAGGGGTTTTGGCTTCATTTTCTTTGGGGATTAGTGTTATCATTGTGACATTTAGTGCTTTAAGGATTGAGTCTTACCTTCTATAGTCCTCTACTACCTTATAAACGTCATGTTTGATGATTTCCCAACAGGCTTTGAAGAATTCCACTGTGAAGCCATATGGACCTGGGGCTTTCCCATTGGGCATTTCCTAGAGCACCTGGTCAACTTCTTCCATGGTAATAGGTTTGTT
>CBVK0104072504.1:0-20404 GCA_900067695.1 Picea abies
TGTCTGATCGTGCCATGTGTCATAGTCTTCCACCTGTCCTTTCTGACATGGGTTGCCACATTCACCTCCTGGATTTGTTGGCCCAGATCACTTCACGATTTCGACATTCTTGATGTGAATGTTCTTCACTTCCAAGTCTCGGTCTACGAAACTTTGAAATGGAGTCAGATAAGCTTTTCAGCTTTTCTCACTTCGCAACTTCGGGAATCCTGTGATGAGGAGTCTCGACACTTGATTCCTCCATCTCCCGGTATCTAAAACTCTGAAATGGAGTCGGATCAACGGTCCAGATCAAACTTCGATTTGACGGCTAAGGTTATTTCGCGATTTTGTGTATCGCGAGTTTGAGAGGTTAGGGAACCCCGTTCCTTTGACTTTTCAGTCAGCAAAAGGATGATCTTTCGCCATGTATCCTTCTTGGATCGATGGTCCAGTTTTGTCCTCGATCCAACGGTTGATATTATATCGTGGTTTAGCATATCGCGATTTCACATTTCACGACTTCGGGACTCCTGTAGTAAGAGTTCTTGACATCCCCAACTCCCGGTATCTGAAATCCCAGTATTCGTAACTGTCTCTTGCTTTCAGGATTTCGACATTTCGCATTTCGCGATTCCGGGACTCCTGTGGTGAAGTGTTTTGACACTTCAACTCCCGGTATCTGAAACTCCAAAATGGAGTCGGATCAACGTATTCCAGCGTTTCACATTTCGTTGTTTCGACATTCTTGTCGTGATTTGCTTCCTTGACTCCTCCAATGCCCGGTTTGATCTTTCCATGCAATTATCCTTGCACTGTTGATCTTCCTTTCCTGCTTGTTTTCCATCAAATAAACAAGCACACTCTTGCACTCTTCATGCACCTCTGCACTATCTCTTCTGAGCTTACGTTGTCCCTGTTTTGCAATCGCTTGCATACTCTGATCTTTCCATCAATGACAAGCACACCTGTCTGTAAACATGCCAACAACATATCTAGCGTAATAAATAATTCTTTAGAAGTTGGCATGTGATGGCACATGAAAGAGCTCTAATACCACTTATAGTGTACTTAATCAATATAAATAGTAAATTATGAGAAATATCATACAAAATATAAACTTCAGAAAAGTAAAGTAAGAGAAACAATAATCCTTCACCTACATAATACAAAACCTTAAATGGATAATCCGAAGAGAGTACAATGTTCACAAGCCTCTTTGAATGGGAAACCACCAAATAAATAGAGCTCCTATGCAATGAAAATACTTGAAAAATAATTACGTGTTCATGATTTACACATATTTAGATATGATTTTTGAGTGGAGATCTATGTTAGAGGTGAGAATGTATCGACGTTTCAAACCCTAAAGCATGTTCATCTTCAAGAGAACTGGAATAGTTGACGATCTTTTCATATGGTTGTTCTAATATATTAATACATTTGAAGTTCCACCAAGAGATTATTAATCATAAGATAAGGTTGGCTATGGTTTCATTGTATGAAAAATCATCTAGAGGAATTTTAAGATGTCCTTCTACCTCTATAAACAATTTCTCACTAGCAAAACTCTAACCATTTGTGGTCCCATCATTAATGAGTACCAATGAACTAGTGAGAATTATTTAATAAGGACAACTCTTTTACATTGAGTAACCACACATAAACTACCTAATGGTCCTTATTTAATCAACATGGGCCTCATACACTAATTTACTGACCGCTAAATACCTTAAAGTAGGGAGGCTAGGGTAGGGACCTAGCAAAGAAAGTCCTTTGTTTTTTCCCTTGCGCTCTAGTTGCATACAACAAATAACGTAGGGCATCCATTGCAATCACAAATAGATAAGGAGTAAGAGGATGGCCTTGCCAAATAGATTGCAAGAAAAAGGAATATGGTTAAAAAGTACACCATTCATGGTAATCATTTTCAAGGCTTATGAAAAGTGAGTCTCCCATGAATTATGGTAGAAAGAGCCAGATCCCAACCAATCTATCATATTAAGGATGGATCTCCCCTCAATCCTTTCATATGCCTTATTAGAATGAATTTTCAAATTTATTTTTGGCTATATGCCTAGGTCTACTCAATCCCCTCCCATTTATATATTAGGTTATCAAGAATAAATATTCCCTTATGAAACCTAGTTTTCTTATTTCAAACTATGTGGTTCACCAATAACCTTATCATCCTAGACAAAGCGATAATTTTTTTTTTCTAAGAGAAAATGAGAAGCATAATTGTATGACGTCCTCCTGCTAAATCCCTTTTAACACCTTTAAGGGTAAGCTTGATAAAAATTTTCATTTAAAAACTCCTTGATACCACCATATATGATACCTTCTTGATAGATTTTTAAATATGTGGGGAAACCACATTCCACATCTACTTGTAGAACTCCATTGAAGTCTATAAAGGCTTGGACATTTTTAATTCTTGAGCTATCTAATACCATGTCCATTTTGTCCAATTCTATCTCCAAGGAACAACGTGTTCAACAAGTTCCATAGAAGTGTTCCTCAGAAGATCAAAGCTTACCAAGTGAATATCCTTTGGAAATGATCTTGAAAAAAATATTATGTTTCTAGCTCATTCTTATATAAGATTGATGTTGGGTTTCCAAAGAATGAGAATCTTATCTATTTTATGTTTGTTTTTTAGGTGTTGGAAATAGAAATTAGATGATGTATCCTGATCAACAATCCCTTGAATAGGACCCATAATCCTAGCTCCTCTTATATTACAATTCGATAAAATACCTGGAGTTTCAATTCCAACTTGCTAACTATCTATTGATTCAAATTATTAGAAGGGCCCACTTCCAACCTTCACTGACAAATTGATGCTGGTTTTGAATCTGATTTACTTAACCTTTCCTAGATTTAGAAATCATCCTTCCCCATTGCTAAGAAATTGGTAGTGTGAAGAATCACTATCTCTCATAGTATAATCCAAACCACTATTCCCTATTGGAAAGGGAGTAGGTGCTAGAGTCTTGAAATAACAAATTGACATTCTTTATATTCTAGAAGAGAGACATTTAACTTGAAGGGAGGTTGAGCCCGATATTGGAAATAAATATCAATGAACATAAAAGTGGAGATAGGAAAATGATTTAAACCAATGATAAGCAAATTCACATGAATATGACACTTATTAGTGGAGGACAACATGGCAACATGTGAATTTGCAAAAAAAATAAAAAACATGAAGCCTAGCCTAACTTTGGTGGCTTTCTACTTATCTATTTGACTAAGTGTACCACCCTAGTTATGCATAGTTATTCTAAATCCACACGATGTTAGAGACACTAAACATTCTTTTGCAATCATTCCAAGCCCACTTTTCAACTATTCATATGTTGAATAGTATAATAAGGATGAGAGGCACACTCCTTCATTGAATGTTGTTTTTCTCATATGGATTTCAAGTGTAAATATTTGTGTTCCATTGTGTGCCTATGCTATTGTAGTTTATTTCATATGTCATATTAATTAGAGACTCCAAATAATTTGTTCTTATTTATATTAAAGTGTTAAAAATACAAAAATATAGTCCCATAGTTAAACATAGGCTCACTGTATTAATTTTTAAGTGATGATATGCTTTGGTGAGCCAACCATTAATATATCCAAGGTATTTTAAAGATCATACTAGTATCACAATAGGTTTATTTGGGTGTTTGGTAGTTTGAATGCAGTATATGCTTATCTGGATTAAAAAATCCAATTCCATGGGAGTGTTGTACCATGTTAATCTCGATATTGGCACAAGAAGAAATGATCACTATCCTTATAAATGAAGGAAGAGAAATAGACATACCTATAGATGAAGGTAAAATAATATTTACAAGGTTGGAAGCTCAAATATCCAATACTTATAGGAGCATGGCCTCTCTTGAGAAAGACAATGGGCCATGTTTTATAGAAACCATAATATCATGAGGAGAAGAGGAAAGATAAGGAATAATTGAAGCTAAAAAAAGGGGGACTCTTGTAACTAATCTTCTCAGTTCCTATTTAAAATGGAAGAAAATGTTTAAATCAAGCCCTACAAAGGTGAGATAGAAGTACTTAAATTTGATCATTGTTTGCAACAATTAGAAGTTTATTTGAGTGTGCATAATGTACAAGAGTAGAAAACAACTTTAGCTATACTAAATCTAGAAGGCCATGCATTAGTGGTAGGCCCACTAGTAACTAAGTGGGAGATATTAAAATACATATTCAAGTCCCAATTTTACCTTATTGGGTATGAAGAGGACTAAAAGATTTGGTGGCACTATTATCAACAAAGTAAGGACAAAGCGTACAATATTACACTATAGAGTTTTGAAATCAAGCCATTCCAATAAATATGAATCCCTGGGACGTAGATGTGGTCATCAAGTACTTGGGTGGTCTTTGCAGTTACACAAGGAGGTAAGTTATTCTATTCAAACCTAATACCATAGATAAGGTCTATGTATAGGTCCAACACATTGAAATTGACAAGAAAAAGGGAAAACCACATGGTTCAAATTAAGCATATTAGCATGGAGCTTCCAATAAGGGTGAGAAGAAGAAGGAAAAAGGGAAAAATACAAAGACATTTTCCATTGCACCTGTGTATAAGGACCCTAATGACCACTATGATCATTATAACATTAACAATCACACAAAATAAAAATGTTGGAAACTTTATCTAGCACTAAATCTTAGGAGCCACAAGTAGGAGAATTCCAAGAATAAGAGTATTCTAATGGAAGTGGGAAAGGAGATAGAAAACAACTTATATGCCGATGAAAATATTGTTTGTATGATAGTATATAAGGAGGTTAACCAAAGTAAACTCCATAATAAAGACGATAAGGAGATGACATAATTATTCCATATCAAGATTTAAATCGAGAAGAACAAGATAGATGCTTAATTCTATTTTGGTTCACAAGAAATCCTCATTGTAGAGGAATTGGTAAGTAAGCTTGGTTTAGATATGCATGATCACCCTCATCCATAGCCTTTGGTTTGGATGCTTAAGGATATATAGTTAAATTTTACCAAGCACTGTAAGCTTAGATTTTCTATTAGTGCAATTTTATGGATAACATGTTATTCAATGTAGTACCTTTTGATGTATATACTGTCATTTTTGGTGGCCTCTAGATGTATATGAGGGATGGTATATTCATTGCAAATTCCAACCAATACCACCTAATCAAGGATGGTAAATCGTTTATGATAAATGTGCATAGGGGGAAGTATATGATCTCTTTGGTGAGTGTTTCCATACCAAGCTAAGATATTGATCAACACAACCAAGAAGTATGTGATTTTATTGAGACAAAACTAGAAGGACACCAATTCCATAGGTGTGAAAAAATACTTTGAAGGATGTAGAAAATATCATAAGTTCCAATTGGAAGAAATTTTATAGGCATATATAGAATTGTCTGAGATCCAAAAAGAATTCCACCCAAGAGGGAAGTGTATAATGAGGTATAATTGCTGCTAGACTCTACTAAATATAAGACTATATATAGAGTCTATAAGAGAGTTGGATGAAATGAAGAAGTAGCTGCAAGAATTGTTGGAGAAGGATTCATAATACCAAGTACCTCACCATGTGGTTCCCCATTCATTTTGGTGCCAAAGAAGGATGGGGCTTGGAGAATGTGCATTGGATACATAACTCTAAACAACATCACTATCAAGAATCAATAACATTGCCATGTATTGATGGCTTGTTATATTAGTTGTAGCATGAAAAATAGTTCACCAATATGGATTTTAAATTTGGATATCATTAAGTCTATATCAAGGAAGAAGACACTTAGAAGATGACCTTCAAAATGAAGAAAAATTTCTGTGAGTGGTTAGTAATTCCTTTTGGTTTGAGTAATAAACCAAGTACTTTTTTTTTTAAATGAATAATGTGTTGTGTCCATTCCAAGATTATTTTTTCATAACTTATTTGGATGATATTTTGATCTTTAATTCTATGTGGGAGGAACATGTGTGCCATATGAATCAAGTATTAGATACATTAAGGAAACATTAGGCACTAGGAAACATAAATATGCTTGGGGCATGTGATTGGTGGAGGTGAGTGAAGACTTATCTTGCAAAGATAGAGGCCATACTTAAATGGGCCACTCCTACCAATGTTACAAAAGTTAGTAGTTTTTTGGCATCTGCAATGGCAAGAGTTTCCAATGTGGTAAGAATCAATATATATCCCTTGAACGCTTGAAATTAAATATTAGTCGATCCCCATTCCTAACACTACCTAACTGACATAAGTTTTTTGAAATAGACATTGATGCTTGTGGGTATGTGTAAAAACCCATTAGGGTGTTACCTATTTTTTGTTTAAAGACTAATAAATCTACTTGAAATTCCTTATCAACATCAAGCAATCAGATCTAAGTATCCAATAAGAGCATAGTATAATAATTGTGCCATAAATCCATTGGGAGTATACACATAGATAAATCATTTAAGAAAGGTAATAATAAATACACATATAAATGAATGAGCTTAAAATACTAGTGGCCTTTACCTCTTTGGATTCGAAGTGTTGATATACCAATTCTCCAAATCCCATGAATCAATCTTCAATCAATAGGGGGGAAATCAAACCCAAGGGTAGTTTTTCCATCAAACCATTGCAACCACCTTCATAGGTGTTTTCCCCCAAGTAGGGCTCAAGATCAATGAGGTGAGGAATATTTAGGTACAAATAAATCTTAGTGAAACATGTATAGTAATCCAAAGAAGAACATTATGAAACTTTCAACAATTCAATCTTAGTGTGGTGGAGAGGCTCTTGAACTTGCAACACTCCCAGATCGCATGGGATTATGGTGTGTAGAGGTCCTAATACCACCTTTAGCCTTGGTTATTGCAACCACACTAGATAGTGGCACACCCCTTATCAAATATCTTACTACCACCTTCAAACTTGGTTATCACAATCACACTAGACAATGGTGTCATGCTTTGCAAATATACTAATACCACCTTCAGCCCATGGTGATTGAAACCACACTTAGTAGTGGCATCTTGCAATTGGGCCCAAGATAAAAGTACAAGGAGCTGAGAATAACTAATATTAAGTACCCCATAGTGTTGTAGGCACACTCCCATACCCTTAGCCCTCACAAAATATGTTAGAGTAATAAAAAATTATGCTCAACCAAGTACATACTATCAAATCATAAAAGCATAAAAATGTAATTTCCAAACCATTTCCTCATGATCTATTCAACCCCATCAATGGGTTGAAAACTTCTTTTGTAATTACTCTCAATGTAACATCTTCCCAAAATTTATCTCTTAGTTTCCCCCCAACTCATGAAAGGGAGAATTTAGGTTTGGGGGTGAATTTACAAGTGTTAAGAACAAGATAAAAGTGAGTTACAACCCTTTCCCCTTATGCCTTTTTACCCAAGTTAAATTTGGAGATATTTTTTCACAAACCTTTCTCCTTCCCCCAAGGATTCCTAGGCTCTAAGATAGGATAATCATCCTCATTAATGCATGGGCCCTTCCCCTAAGTGTATTTCCCAATTATCCATTAAGGTCTCAACCTGTAATATATTAGTCCATTCAATATACCAATGTATATACAACATCATCATCATAATCAGTCACATCATAACATGAAAGATCTTGATGACAAGGTATCCAACACATGTGTACATCATGAATCATATCATAATAAGGGCATATCATATTAATTCATCATCAAGGGTCATCAATGCTACATAAACATTAACAAGAGTATTGGATACTAATTCAAATCATCAAGTAAGAAATATTGATGTCCATCACAACCTGGAAATCACCTAGATGTCTAGGTATAGACATACTCATCTACTAGTAAAAAAGAACTAACAAATAAATGACAAGTCTAGAGAATTATCTTGTAAACACTATAACAAAATTCAATCATTGGGGTGTTACAATCCTCCTCCATTAACAATGGCTATGACTCAAATCCATATCATCATCAAAGAAATGAGGTTAAAACTTCATTTCTAATTCCAATTCCTACGTGTCATTGTATTTTGCGTAGTGTTACCTACATATATTAACCCAATTTATTACTTGGTTGTGTAAATGTTTCTCCTTATATGATCACCTATTTTTCAGTGAGAAATTTTACAATTTATTTCATCTATATAGCATCAAATTCCAACACATGAATATGGTCAAGTACATATTTTTAAAGCAAAAATACATGAAACACATCATGAATTTTCACATGTGGTGATAAGGCTAGGTGGTAAGACAAGAAACCCATCTATGCCAAGATCTAAAAAGGTCCACAATATATAGGTGCCAAATTCTTCCATTTCCACAAGAACAATGAACTTCTTTTCATCTTAACCCTAAGAAACACCTTTTCTTTTACTTTAAAACTTTGTTCTAATCTTATCTTGTCTACATAATTAATTTTTTGGTCTTGAGTGGTGTTTATATTCTAATGAACTTGCTTCACTGTATTTTATGTTTATTCTAGTGTATTTTGCTATTGATTCAGTCACACTTCTAGTTTTTCCCAATTCATAGGAGAGTTTCACTTTCACCCATATAGGGCTTCAAATGGACTTTTTTGTTGATAGAGTGATGGTATCCATTATTGTTAGAAAACTCCACTAAAGGTGGGTAGTCTTCCTAGCTTCTTGGTTGATTCATCACATACATCCTAAGAATGTCTTCTAAATTTTAGTTGACTCTTTCCATCTCCCCATTTGCCCATCTGTCTCCAGATGGTAGGTTATGTTAAAACTTAAATTCATGTGTAATTCACGAAACAAACTTTGCCAAAACTTGGAAGTAAAATTGGAGTCACAATCTTTCATGATCACCTTTGGTACACCATGCAATTTTACTACTTCTTAGATGAGAATGTGGGATATATCACATGCCCAATGAGTAGTCTTTACGAGAGCGAAGTCAACTATATTTTTTAATCAGTCAAAAACTATTAGTATCAATCCATTAAGTCTAGAAGTTCTTAGTAATCTTGTGTTGAATTCCATAGATTTTTCTTCCCATTTCCAATATGGTACAATTGAGGGATTTAATTTTCCACTTGGATGTTGATGTTCCACTTTTATATGTTGACATTCTATTCACCGAGCTACATATGCGGTAGTATTTGATTTCAAACCAAGCTAGTAGTATATTTGCTTCATACTTTGATATGTATTTTGATACCTTATGTATCTTGAATAAGGTGAATCACGTGCATCATTAAACACTAGTCTTCTCATATCCATGTGGTCTAGTAGACTTATTTTTCTCTTCCAAAGAAATGCCCCATATTCATCGATATGATAATCAATGTACATCTTGAATTCTTTTTCTGTCCAATCCTTCTTTTGTAGTAGTGCTTGGAATACTTCTTGATACAATTTATCTTACTAGATTTCATCTTCATAACTATTCCTAAGTCTTATTGAGCTTGAGATATTGCACCTATATGATGCCTCCACCTCAAGGCATTGACCATTAGATTATCATTTCCTTTTATATGTAGTAGGCCATAGTCATATTTAATCATAGATTCCACCCAAAACCATTTTCTAGAATTCAACTATGGTTGAGTATGCAACTACTTCGAACTCTCATAATTTTTTTGGAGTTGAAATTTTCTATCAAATAGATAATGCCACCATGATTTCAAATCATGCACTCTGGAGATGAGTTTTAGATCATGATTTGGGTAATTTTGTTCATGGGCATTCAAATTCCTTTATTCGTAGCTTACTAATATTCCATATTGTATGATCACTCCACCTTCCTTGCATCAATACATATCATGAAATCCTTACCAAAATTAGGAAGTACTAATATTGGCATAGACACGAGGAGATTCATAAAATCCTCATATATTTCTTCATGAAGGGTTGTCCATAGGAACTTAACTCCTTTACCCTGCAAATTTGATAGTGGACCTAAAATATTTAATAAATTATTTAAAAACCTTTGATAATATCCCACCAATATTAGAAAATATTTATCTCTGTTGCATTCCTTGGTGTTAACCAAATAGATATGGGTTCTAGTTTCTTGGGGTCCACACTTAACCCTTATTCTAATATTATGTTTCCAAGATATTGGATCTCTTTCTTGAAGAACTCACACTCACTTAATTTGGCATATAACTGGTGCTCTTGCAACTCCCATAGTAGTAACTGAAGGTGCTCTTGATGTTTGTCCTCATTTTTGGAATAAACCAAGATGTCAATAATAAATACTAACACAAACTTGTCAAGATACTTATGGAATACAATATTCATCAACCTCATGAATACTGTTGGGGTATTTTTTAATCCAAAAGGTAATATTAAGAACTCATAATGTCCATAATATATTTTGAAAGTAATATTTGGTGTACCAACTCCATCAACTTTGATATGGTGATACCATGATCTTAAATCGAACTTAGAGAATTCATTCACATCCTTGAGTTTATCAAATAGGTCATATATCCTAGGTAGAGGATACTTATTCTTGATTCCATCACCTTATTCAACATCATGTAATCGATGCACATTCTAAATGTCCCATCTTTTTTCTTGACAAACAACATGGATAGTCACCAAGTTGAGACACTCGATCATATAAATCCTTTATCCAACAGTTCTTGCAGCTGCATCTTAAGTTCACCCAACTCATCGGTTCTAAATTAATAAGGTTCCTTTGATATTGGAGTGGCTCCAAGTATGAGATCTATCTTGTAATTTACCTCTTTGGTTGACAATGGTCTTGGTAACTCTTCTGAGAATAGATATAATAATTATTTTATAATGGGAAATTGTCCTTCTTTTATGCTTACTTACTCTACAACTATAATGATATGGATGATATATTCTTTACATCCATTGCACACACTACGGTTTCCTTTCCTAGTTGAGATTTGGTTGACTGTTACAAGATCCTTTTCTCCTCTAGTGGACAGTATCACTCCCTCGTCATCCATGCATCCAATTTTATTTTCATAATAGTCTAATTTGTCCTTGTGAAGTTCCAACCAATTGTGTCCTATCATTCCATCACAAGAACCTAAGATCAATTCATGGAAACATATTCCACTTCTCCATCCTTCCAAGTCTACTATACATTCATAAATCACTTGATTTATCCACTTTTTTTTTCACAAAAACTGGAGAATTTTATAACATTACAAGGTGTGGTCAAGACCACTGAGTACATAATCAGTTTCAAAAATACCCCATAACTCCCCAAAAAATTGTTGTATACCTAGTTCTACATTGACTATATCTTTTCCCTTGCTAATACATAAAATTAGCCTACTATTATTCTGAAAATAGTATAATCGATAGGAAATACTGTTGATACATATACAAAAATAAAATATGGATACTACATGATGACTTTTGATCAACTACCAGGTTCTTGCTTGATGACCGACATTCCTTCTTTTTCCCATTTTGCTACCACATGATCGTTGAGGTATGGAAGTGGACATACAGATGTTGTTGACTCATGCCTTGTTTCTTGGATGAAGATTCTTGTTGGAGATAGTTGTTCTTAGTTCCCTTCCAAATATTCAATTTTGAATTTCAATTCCTCATTCTGACTTCTCAACACATACACTTCATCTTGTAGCTGGCCTATCCAATTTTGATGCTTAGAAAGTGTTTCCAAAAAAAAGGAGACAGTGGATCTTAATTCTCCCACCCTAATATGCAATCGATGGATATCATCATCCTCGATCTCCTTCAATTCCCTGCTGGAGACTCACAATCCTCCTCTTCCCTCCAAATTCATTCTGACTTAGGTGAAGCACCTAGGCTCACCATCTTTGCAAAAATACTCTCTTCCTTCTGAGATGCTCAAGGATAATTCACAACAGACTACTCACCATCCCAAAACACAAAGAAACCAACCCATGAAATTACTCTGAGAAGATGGCCACCCTTCCCAATGAAATAAACCCATTAGAGCCAAAATCCTCCAAACTCTCTGATTGCCATACCCTCCAATTGCTGCCAATTTGGATATAACCATATTTCTGCCTCAAAGCCACTTAAACTCATGATTCAGATGAATGTACCCAGAGAAATTAGTTCTCTTCTCGGCTTGTACCTTTCCAAACTGAAATAACCATATTTTACTGCCCTCCGTAACCTTAGAAGAACGCCTAGTGAAGATTTCAATTCTCTGAGCCAATTGCCATAGCCCAAGATGTACCATCCCACTTTTCGCAAGAATATTAGACCCGCACCAGGATTCAAAATCATCTGAATTGATGTACCTTCCACTTGGATTCATTACTTGTCTGAACTAATGTACGAGGGTGTAATGTCTCACATGCTCGGAGCTAAATGCTTCCTATCCTCCGTCTTATCAACTTCTGTGCTTTGGATCTTATGCCACAATACCACCACCACCTCCCATGCGTAAAAAAAGAGGGTGCTTTGAGTGACGAGAGTATAGTAGGTTCTTGATCACGATAAAGGAACATAAGTCTCCTCAAGATTGACCCCCAAGATACAAAGGGATTTTCCAATTGCTCGATTGACAAGTTCATCAACTTCATAATTGTTATGCCCAAGGACATGAAAAAAGCAGAGAAAAATACCACTAGAGTGAAGCTGAATTCGATCCAAAATTTTCTTTAGCATAAGATCCTGTGGTGAGGATCTTGATATTATAAGACTTGTAATCATTTTGGAGTCCCCAACTACATTCAAGGTCTTTATTTTCTTCTGTTTGACTAATAAAATTTCCTGAAACAATGCGTAGGCTTCAACTCTATTGTTAGTTTCGATTCCCAGATTCCAATAATAGTCCAAGACTTTGGGTCTAGAAGAACCCCCCTGGATTTCTGTTTGAAGCTCCATCAAAACAGAGAGTATGACAAGATTGAGAGAGAAGCCATGATGCAAGACTAAAGGTTGGAGAATGAAGTTGCAAGTGTGATCGTTGACCAGATTTAGACCTTTGGACTAACAAGAGATTAAATTTCAAGAACCATGTATTTTCATCTTCACTCCACTGAGATTGGTCCTCCTCGCTCAATATTTTGGAGTTTAGGAACTATGATAATTGGGTTACTACACCTTTATAACAACACTTTGAGGTGATGTTTTTTTTGCTGAAATACATTACGATTCCTTGCTATCCAAATCTTTCAACATACATATTTGGGGGAGGCCTTCCAAGTTATTTTGAATACATATTTTATTTGAAAGGATCCATGATAATACTTTTCCCATTTTCCTAAAAGAGGCGGGAAGCTAGTTGGCCAACGGACTTTACCATATAGCTCCTTAGATAAATTGAACCAAAATTTTTTAGTGAACTCACAGTCCCAAAAGAGATGTTGAATACTTTCATATTTTTTTTCACAAAGTGGACATTGGAAAGGACTCTGGAAACCTCTTTTCAAAATATTTTCTCCCATGAGAACCTTCCCATGCACAAGAGTCCACGTGAATAAATTAATTTTAGGGAGACCATCCTTTTTCCATATATTGTTCCACCAAGATGATCTTTCTGGGAGACTTGACTGCTCAAGCAATTCTCTATAACTTTCTTTGACTGAATACCCCTTAGTTCCCCATCCTTGATTGTCCTGTGTGGAATTGTGGAGAGGAGATGCCCCTCTTAACACCCCAAAAATAATATGAGCTTGATCCTATAGTAGGGGAGGGCAGTCCCCAATATTCCAACCCTTCCAAGTGTCATTATTATTCCATTATGAGATATCTTCTAGTGTCATTTTTTGTTGTTCCTTCATCCACCTTTTTAACTCGTCTATATTAGAGATCTGATTAAGAAAGGGACATAACAATATTTTATCCTTCCAGAGATTAATATTTTTCCCATTACCTGGAACCCAGGAGAGATATAGTTGCATGAGAGGAATAGAAGTCCTAAGCAATTTCCATAATGAGGACCCATGCATATTAAAAGGAATTGAATCAACACACCTCCTTCGATTTCCCATCTGATGTTTTTTTTAATTATGACTGTTTTCCACCATTTTTTTTGTCTTGTCATTATCCTCCATAAAAACTTCGATCTCATCACAATATTGACCAATTATGGGTCTCTTATTCGAAGGCCTCCATGGACTTTAGGTGCTTTTACTATGTTCCAATTCACAAGGTGAAATTTCTTGGAGTTGGATTTTCCACCTTGCCACAAAAATTTGCAGATTAGTTGTCTTAAATTATTTTTTACTCCCCGAGGTGCCAATATAGAAGAGAATTGAAAAAGAGGCAATGAAGAGAACACTGACTTGACAAGCACCAGATTCCCAGTCGGATTAAGCCATATCGTCCCCCAAGATTCCATTTTTTCCTTGATTTTCTGGATTAGAACATGCCAATATGCTCCTGGGATGGATTTTAGACAAATGGGCAGTCCTAAGTACTTAAAAATATTCCAATAAGCCGAGACAAAAAAACCGAGGATTTGGGATATACCTATCACCCTTTGCGCTCTAGAGTTCCAAACATATATCTAAAATTTGATATTATTGATAAGGTCCCCAGAAACCTGAAGGAATTGATTGAAAACCAATTTGATTCTCCTAGCCATTACCCTTGAATCCCCACACAATAATGAAGTATCAGCAACAAATTGGGAGCGATTTATACGCTTTCCCCCCCGGGTGATGCAAAGACTCAGAATGTTGCCATAAGAGCACTCCCATTCTATTTTTCTATTAAGGGATTCAACCATTAGAACATAAAGCAAAGGAGAAATAGGGAACCCTTTCCTGATACCTCTGGAAGCTTTGAAGAAATGAGCCGACCTACCATTTATTAGCAGGGCAATCTAAGGGCTATAAATACAAGCATCAACCCAAGAAATAAAATTTGTATTGAATCCAAACTTTTGCAACAGTGCCTTAAGAAAATATTGATTGACTCAATCAAATGAATTTTCCATGTCAAGTTTTATGACCATACCTTTTTCTCCTCTCTTGAAGCTAGAATGAATTTCTTCTTGCACTAAGATGATGTTATCCTAAATTTGATGAACTACCACAAAACCACCTTGATTGGGAAGAATTAGCGAATTAAGAAGGGATTTTAATTTGTTAGCAATGATCTTGGCCATAATTTTATAAGAGACATTACATAAATAAATGGGCCTAAATCTGTCAAAGGAGGAGGATCTTTTTTCTTTCGAGAGAAGGGCCATGAATGAGGAGTTTATGGCTCCTCCCATTCTTTTAGATTTCTAAACATATATCAACATTCTAATGAAATCAAACTTGATAGTTGACCAACATCTCTTGAAGAAGTGAATGGTGAATCCATCAGGACCCAGAGCATTATTTGGGTGAAATTGAATTATTTCCTAGAGAATTTCTTCTTCCTCTATCTGGCTATTTAACTTTTGGTTGTCCTCCTCAGTGATCATGGATGGAAGGTGGGAGAGGAAAATTTTACTCAAATCCTTGTCCAGAACTTTGTCTGTAGAATACAATGAATTATAATGGGAAGAGGCGGTTTGTTTTATTTTCTCAAAGTCTTGGATTATTTCCCCTCCCAATCCTTTATTACCTTAATGTTGTTTATCCATTGTCTCATTTTATCTTTCTTATGAAACAAGGATGCGTTTTTATATCCCTCTTTTAACCATAGACTCATAGATTTTAACCTCCACAGTTTCTTCCACCTGTATTTCTTTAATATATTCCCTATGTGCCTCCTTCTCTCTTTTGAGATTTGTTGGCCGAACCTCTGAGATTTCGATTTCTGTTTGTATTTCTTCCAACTATTTTTGTTTTTCCAGTACCTTGAGATGAAGAGGAAAAGAAAAGTTTTTTTCCCATTGCTTAGTTGCTAATTTAGAAATCTTTAACTTATGTTCCCATATGTGTGTCGGGGGGGATTTTATCCAATTCCCCCAAGTATTGGATATTAGATTGAAGAAGTCATGCCTTTCCATCCATGGAGGGTTGAATTTAAACAGAATAGGACCCCAATTAACCTCACTTTCATACACCAGGGAGATTTTCCTATGATCTAAACTCCCCCAGGGGAGAATATGGGAAGAGAAAGACCCTTGGGATTATAGGAAGGAAGAACTGATGAGGAACCTATCCAATATTGCAGCGATATGCCCCAGACCCGTTCTTATGTTACTCCAAGTGAAGGACCCTTTCTTTGATGGAACATCATATATCTCAAGAGCTGGAATTAAATCATCTAGATTTTCCTTGAATTGGTCTCGAACTATTGAGCCCCCTCTTTTTTCCTTCAAGGTTTTTGTGATATTAAAATCTCTAGCTAAGATACAACTGTGCGAGAAATCCCCATTTTGCAAACTCAGTAGAGAATCCCAACATTCTAGTTTTTCCCTATAATTGTTGGGCATGTAAACATTAATAACACAAATCAACATACCTAAAGAAAGCATGGATAACTTGACAAACAATCGATTTTTCTCTTGTATTCTATCCACCAATTGAAACTGATCTGTGTACCATACTGTGCACAGAGCTCCAGAAGCTCCTTTTTCTCCAATGGCCTTTTATAGACCATTATTCCAATTTTTTTTTTAAGTCTTGGAGAGCATCATGCTCCCTGAGCTTCATCTCCTGGAGTATAAGTATAGATGGATTCTCTACTATGATTAGATTTCCTACATCTTCCTTCTTTTCTTTACTTCCCAAACCTCTACAATTATAGGAGACAATTTTCATCATTTACTTACATTTTTTGGGTTACCTCCTTTAGAGGCTTGGGACATTGTTCCTTTTAAATGAGGAACTTGTTTCTTCCCTTGTTTACTTTCTTATTTCAGGACTTCCTCCAAAGTGGTATGAATTCCCAGTTCTTTTTCTCTATATGTTGTCGTTTCCCTTCTGTTGCAGTTATATTTTCTACCTACTTTCCTTGTTGTGGTTGGCTGAGAGACTTCAGAGTCAGATTCACTCTCTGGTTCTTCCAGATGTCCCACTTAGAGAATCACCAGGATCCCAGAGGAGGGTTTTGAATGGATTCGAGAGGGGGAAGGGTCCCCTCTATTTGAGATAGGGATTTCTTTTTCTCTTTCACCTATATCTATTGTTTATGGTTCTTCATGTGGTGGGATATCATTTGTCTCCTCGTTTTCTCTTATTTATTCATTTCCTTCCTCAATATTTTCCATCCCGACATAGCTATTTTGGCTGGATTCACCCTTATGAGTTGATCTTGGAGTTCAATATGAAAGGTTTTCCCTACTACCCCCATGATCCGGATGTTGTGTTGGAGCAACAACTTTCCTCACTGCTTTCCTCCTTTTTGGATGCTAACATTGATCTTGACTATGCTCCTATGGAGAATCCTTCTTGTTCTGTGGACATTTTTTTTTGCAAAGTGTCAATATTCATGACATGATTTGCATTTGAAAGGAAGTTTCTTATAGTATACCTGTTGGATATAGGACCAACTGTCCAAGGTTATCTGATTGGATTATGGTAGACCTTTTTCTAGATCCACTTCTACAAATATTCTATCACAAGCTTGGAGTCCATCTCGTGGTTCAACACGATCAATATATTTCCCCAGAGAGTTTCCTATATTTTTCAAAGTATCATCATTCCAACAATGTAAGGGAAGGAAAGAGAGCCTTACACAAAATGAAAATTCCGAAGGGATGGCATTCTTAGGGCTGAAATTTGGAGTCCACTTGTTCAGATACATTCCCATGGATCCCATGAAATATGGACCACTTCGGAATATCAGGTCTCGATCTGATTTTTTTTCAAATAAGAAAATGAAGAAACCCTTACCATAGAAAGCATATGACATTTTCCCCTGTATCATATTTCTCCAGTTTGAGTCTAACCACTAAGTCATGAATCTAGGAGAGGGCCAGATACCAGTAAACTTCACAATAAGACCATTCTTGTCCAAATGAAGGGAAAAAGGCCATGCTGAAGAGGAATGCATTGGAACTTTCGGAACATCGTCCGCTTTTTTTACAAATCTGGTCGGGGCTTGCTTCGTAGCCTTCGAATACAAGGAGATCAATGCTTGAAATTTTGCATAATCCAAGGGTGGAGGATAATTTGGGAGGGTTCCCCCTGCACCGAAATCTATATCTGATCACACCTGGTCTGCGACCGCTACTCAAAAACCCTAATTGTTAAGTTTATTTACACACAAAATCCAAATATTTGATTTATCCACTTCTTAGTACCATTTTCCATTTGTATTTTGTAAGGATCCTAAATCGTCTTGGTGCTTAACTTACACTTAGCAACCATTGTTGGGGATATGAAATTGTGGGTACTTCTATATCTATTAATAAAGTGAAGGGTAGGTTGGAGATGATACATGTAGTCTAGATGAGGGAAGCCTAATACTCTAACTATTGATTCTCCACTACTATGCAAATTCTACCTCTTACCACATCTCCTACCATTTCCTTAGGTCCTAAATGGTTCACAAATCCTTTGGTCTAGTTCTTCTTTTTTAGGTATTGGTAGGACTTGTGCCCCTACCCCTCACATTAATTTTTTTTTTCCTTTGGGTTCACTGGTCTTGCATATTCATGGTCCTTATCTTTCTTCTAGTGGTGCAATATTGAAACTCTAATGGTCATACTTCCTTCTCCAAGTCTTTTGGTGATTTATCTTTTTTCTCCCAACCACTTAGTTCCTTCTTTCATCGTACCTTATCTCCACACACTTTAGTCCTTTTCATTACTTTTCAGAGGGTCTCTAGCATAATTTATTTAACTTTCTCTCTAAAATAGTCTCTAAGCCCACTAATGAACTTCCCAACTTAGGTTTTTTCATTGAATCCAATGACATACTTATCTAGTTCAATAAAATATCATTTGTACTCGTCTTCTATCATATGTCCCTACTTGAGTGGGAAATACTCATCTTTCTTCTTTTGGTATTACATCTCTCCACGATAATTGTTTCCCAAATGAGTTTGAAACTGATCCCAAATTAAGTTCTCCTCATCTAATTTTTCCTTTTTCTTTAGATGGTCCCATCATAAATTTCCATCATTTATCAACTAGTAGCTGAGAAACTTGGTCTTCTCCAATAAGTTGAGATCATACAACATCATGCGCCTCTCAATATTCACCAACCATGACTTAGTTTCATTACATCTCCCGAGGATCTTGTTGAGAGTGGAAACATTTTTATTTCTTAGATCATAACCCAATTTGTGACACTTGAAATAATATTTCTAACTAGGTTCCTCTCCTCAAGTTGATATTTTACCTCGATACTCTAAAACATTCCCTTGATTTCTTGAAGGTAGGAAGACTGCTCATTAACACAACTCTTCAATTTTTTCACTTCATGGGCCAAATCCTCATGGCTCTAATAGTCACTAAGGGGATATTGACCTCAACTAACCCCCCTACTCATATTCCTAGTTCATGAAGTGGAAGTGGCCATCCCTAGTTTTTCTTGTAATATAAGAAGGCTCATAAGTCACGAAAAATGGTTGCAAGTGTAAGACTATTCTACATATATCACTTCTAAATTCACTCCACCCGTGTTTTTCATACTTTCCATTGATGTTGATTTAATCTATGTACTTTCTCAATTATATTACATTTGGAGCGGAATGGGATATACCTTATGTCCTCAAGCAGCTCACATAATTATAACCACATGATATAGGGTTTGAATATTGGAAAGATTTTCTTAAAACCTTATGCATATGAACTAACTTTTCCACTATAGCATGGTATTCTTATCACTCAACAACTATTTAATACTTAAATATACCTATTCCCTAGGATGCCACCAAGTGTGTGTGAACCTTGCATTGAAATTGATACAAAAGGATATCCTCAAGAATTTTGTGTTCCCTCACAAATATAATGCCTGCATGTTGATGTAGATGATTTAACCAAATAAAATAAATTTATAACTCTACTAAGGCTATCATTTAGTGATTGCAACAATTAAGGTCCCATGATAATAAAAAAAATTAGGACTAAGCAATATTGTCAATTATCTCAAGTGGATATAAAACTAAATGTTACTCTTTGGAAAAATGAAATCACATATAGCATGCTATTAAACAATATTAATGACAACCCACTTTTTTACTTGCATGCAAACGTGCGTGTCGCTCGTGCACACACACACAAACATATAAACAAAATTCTAAAGGTAGTAAATTCAATAAAAATTTAAAGCTAGTAGATCAAACTCATGCTAAAGAAATCACTATTATTCATATGATGAGCCAAGAGTCCTTGATTAACATGTTGCATTTTCTAAGTTATTTCTTTCTCTCTCTCTCTCTCTCTTTTGTTTTCTGATCAAGTCTATCATGAAAATAATTCCCGAAGTATACATTCTATACACTTGAATTTCATACCCAAAATTACTACTCCTATATATATATCTCAATTTGTACACATTTCACACACACACACAAGTGCACAATTGATCTCTCTCTCTCTCTCTCTCTCT
>CBVK0104072508.1:0-12261 GCA_900067695.1 Picea abies
TGTTATATTATTGGATATCCACGATATCTTTGTGCATTTCTTTATTATATCTCTGCTCTCATTTCGTGCCAAAAATAATCCAGATCACTTATGGACCCCTTGCAGTCATTATAATATCGTTGTGTAGAATTGTGTCCTTTGCTAATTTTGCATGTGCACCTAGTAGCAATTTTTTTGTGAAATGTAAGACTTGGCCCTCTTCATCCTCATTGAGCATGGATGGCTCATAGAGTTTTAGGTTCTCTACATTTAGTAAGTATATGGACATATAAGGTGGAATAGTGAGTTTGCAAGCATTGTTGCCTACCTTCTCCAATATTTTTAAAGGCTCGTATCTTGAGGCTTCAATTTTATTCAATGGTACTTGTAACCTTTCCTTATGTCTCCTACTTGGAAAATCTTTTCAATCTTATGTTTATAATGCCTAGTCTTGTATTTGTCTTGAGACTTCTCCAGATTCTTGAACCTGTAAGTCTACTTGTTTTATCTTGTCTATGAACTTTTCTACCTGTAATGCATTACTTGAGGTTGTTTCTCTTTCTTCGGGTTGTCCATATACAATATCCAATGGTGATGGTGGAAAACATCCAAAACAAGTTTCAAAAAGTAGACTTTGAACAAATCGATTATAAGAATGTTGCATGTAAACCAAAATTTCATATTAAGTCATTGGATGCTTCGGATTGTAACCTCTCAAAATTTTAACAAAAGTCATATTCACTACCTATGTTTGCCCATGAATATGTGGGTGAAAGGAAGTGGATATCTTCAATTTAGTATCCAACTTATCCCACAATGAAGTCCAAAACACAATGACGAGTGTAGTCTCTCTATTAGAAATGATGCTCCTTGGAAACCTAAAGAGCACCTAAACCCTTTCAAATATCAAGCTTGCAACTTCTTGTCATTTGATGGTCTTCTTACAGGCCATCAAAACAGGCATCTTGTTGAACCTATTTAAAGGGTTCTATCTTCATGGCATGCTAGTAGTGTAGTGTACACTAGGACTATATAGACAATCCATGGACAAAGTCAATTAAAAGGTACTACATCAAATTCTATTTCATTAATAAAATTTGCATTGATAATAAATCTAAGCTTATATTGCTTGGTAACTTTTAATCTTTACATCCTTATTTACCCAACCCAAAGGGTGTGGATGGGGGTGATCATGCATTTATAATCCAAGCCTACTTACCAAGTCCTCTACAATGAGGTTTTCCTGTGAAGTGGAATCAAATAGAGTTCTTCTTGACATGAATTAGTTTTGTCTACTCCTCCTCTTTGTGATGGATACTACCCAAGTTCATCCACATCTGAGTTTCTTTCTATCTCCCTTCTTGCTTCCATTAGAATATTATTATTCTTGGATTGTTCTTACTTATAGCTCTTGGGATTTAACTTCGGACATAGTTTCTAACATTTTTATTTTGTGTGACCATCAACATTGCAATGGTCACAGTGGTTATTAGGCTCCTTGGACACATGTGCAGCAATAGCAGTATTTGCATTTTCCCTTTTCCCTTCTTCTTATCACCCTTATTAGAAGCTCCATGTTAGTTTGGTGAACCATTTGGCTACCCCTTTTTCTTGTTAGATTCAACATACTAGGCTTGAACACAATCCTCATAATTTGGCGGTCTTTGGTTTGAATAGCATAACTTGTCTCCTTATCTGACTATGAAGACCACCCGAGTACTTGATGACCACATCTGGGTCTCGAGGATTTATTTCCAACTTAATGGATTGCTTTCAAAACTCTGTAGTGTACTCTTGTACACTCTTCCCTTGCCTATAATTATAATAATTCCATTGAATTCTATGGTCCTATTCAAACCCTATAAGGTAAAACTAGGACTTGAGAAGGTCTTTGAATACCTCCCACTTAGTTATTGGTGGGTCTCCCCCTAGCTTAAGGGCCTCGGTTTGGCTCTTCCACTAAGTATATACACGCCCTTTTGACTTCAATCTAGAAAAAAATATTTTTTACTCCTCTCATACATTATGCACATTAAAATAGAATTCTAACTATTACAATGAAACCAATAATTCAACTTGTGTGTCTCAACCTCACCTTTGTAAGGATTTATCTCAACCTTCACTTCCATTTTAAATAGGTGTTGAGAATATTGATTATTTTTTAAAGCTTTAATTCTTCCTTCTCATTCCATGGATCCTCATAATATTTTGGTTTCTCATGAGACTTGAGTTTCACCCAAAAGGGGTCGATTCTTTTCTCAAGAGTGGCCATGACGATAACCATGCTCCTAGAAATTTCGACCATTTGAGATTCCAACCTTGCAAAGCTTGTTTTTCCTTTATCTATGGGCCTTTTTTGGTTCTCTTCTTCCATTTCTAAAGATTTTGGCTACTTCTTAACCTTTCTTGTGCCAATCTTGGGATCAATAAGGTACAACTCTCCTTCCATACCTGGATATTCTAAGTTGGGCGAGCATGTATTGTGCTCAAACCACCAAAATCTAAAAAAAATTATGTGATACCATTACGAGTTATATATTTCCTTGTATATTCCAATGGTTAGCTCACCAAAACAAATATAAACTTAAAATGACTACAATGAGCCTATGCTCGACTATGTGACTATGTGACTATCTTTTTTGTATTTTCAATGCTTTGATAAAAATAAAAACACACCATTTGGATTATTTAACTAATGTGACATATGACATAGACTACAATAGCAAAGGCGCACATTGGAAAGAAAATATCTAACTTGGAAACCCATACAATAAAACTAGCATTCAAATGAAGGATTATGCCTTTCGCCTTCTTAGATTATGGATATTACAATACTAACTAAAGCTTGTCAAGCTTACTATGAAGCTATGAGACACTATGGTATTCTACAATCTACTATAATATGTTTATGTCTCTCTACTCTGTTAGCATCTCTTCCACACACCTACTCAAACCATGGAACAACTAGAGGATAGTGAAAAACTGAATCGTTTCTCCTCATTATGCTAGGTTTTCTATAGCTAGAATTAGGGTTAGGTTTAGGGTTTAGAAACCTTATTGGAACCTTCATGATGCTCTAGAAGTTTCTAATAGATTCTCAAATGTTAAGAATTCTCCATATTTGAATTAAGGTGAGTTAACATGGTCACCACTTGGACATGTGGGGAATATTTGGATCATTACCTTATTGAGACCATAAATTTTGCATATGAACTATATTTTAGGTGCACAGTAACTTGTTGGAAATATATTAATGAGAAGAAAAATTTTCACCTTGGATGAGGTAATCCTATGGAAAATATCATCCGATACTAAACCCAAAAAATGTTGTTTAGGGCACCAAAAAATGCATCAAAATTTGATGTCCCAAGTTTGATAAAATGAACAACATCTCTGAAATGTTCTAAATTCTAGCCTCCCCCATCTAAAACATCAATATGAATAAATTCATATGATATCTATCTAAATCTGATTTGGATCACTCTGACTTATCAAAAAGGCACTAACATAATTCTTAAAGCAACATATTCTTATCCTTGGTTGACATTGTTTATGGATAAGACTATAATGGTATATGATATTATTTGAGCCCCCATATTTCACTCTTGATTAATGAAAGCATCATTGGCACATGCTTTTGCGGTGTTTCATCTTTAATAAATCCAATATTTTTAACTTTAATAGTGAAATGCAAATGCTCCTAATAAACCATATTAATCATTACCCCTGTCCCCTGGGCTAACATATTAGGAAATAGTGAAATGCAAATGCTCCTAATAAACCAAATTAATCATTACCCCTGTCCCCTGGGCTAACATATTAGGACCAAAATCCTTTCATTTTATTTCATATTAATGTATTCATAGAATAAACTTGCTTTGAGCATTTTTAATTTTCATGAAGTAATGGTATTGAAACCTATTAGGATGTGTGACATTGCCTAGTGGCAATTCGCGTGATGTAACTTTTGATGTAAGCCTTAATCGCGTGATGTAACTTTTGATGTAAGCCTTAATAGAACCATTGGGGAGATGTTCAACTCATTATTATTCAGTGATCCTATTTTGTGGTGTCATGTAAGTATTTTATAAAAAATCAGTTATGTTGACCCACAATATTTTATTATATTTTAGTGGATGTATTTAAAAGGTTTGTTCTATATAAATAGAGAGTTTATTTTCCTCATTTGGACAATGCAATAAAATATAACAGAATGAAATGAAATATTATCAGATACTCACTTGGATATTATGATATACATGTATTATTTTAAAGCTTAATGATAAATTTTTGAACATATTCTTTGCCAATAAATTTCATCTATAATTTTTGTTTATTGATTTGAGTTGATTATGCTTTTCTAAATTGTTATTTATGTTAGTGGAATGAATCCATGGTTATGGAGATATTTTATGCATAATTTTTACATAGTATCAGAGCTAAGGACTATCAGTTCCTAACCTTGGGCTTGGTTGTCAAAGTTTTTTTTGGAGAAACTCATTAAAGTAGGGTGGCTTATAGGTTGCCTGTGAGAAGATTTGATCATGAAGAAGGTGTCTTGTCTTATGTTGGACTTTGGTGGTATTATAATGAATTACTAGGGTGTTTAGTCATCTAAGTTGAATTTTTTTCCAAATTGACAAATTTAACAGAAATTAGGGGCCAATTTGGGAAATTTTAACCCTAAAACCCTTGATAAGAGGTAATATATCAGCTATTTTATTTTTTTATATGTTATGAAGTTTATTTATTTATATTCTACTAGAAAAAACAATACCATGTCATTTTTAAAATTTTGGGAATTTGACACTCGCTTTGCTCTCAATGATTGCAACAAATACATGTATGTTTTTTAGTTTTAGTGGCACAAAATCACATTTATTATAGATCAAATGATTGAAATTTTGTGAATTAGTGTCATATATGTATAATTTAATTTCTTAGGTTTCATCATGAATCCTTATTTGGGTAAATCTTAAGAAGTCCTTGAACCCTTGTAGGAGATCGACAAGTATTGAAAGTTCAATTTTGACCTTGGAGCTTACCAAACCTATGTTTTGTTACCTGTACCTACAATGGAAGTCTATGTAACATGTGTTAGACCTAAAATTATGATATGGATAGTAAGATATGATATTTTTT
This sequence comes from Picea abies, assembly GCA_900067695.1. Lineage (NCBI taxonomy): Eukaryota > Viridiplantae > Streptophyta > Pinopsida > Pinales > Pinaceae > Picea > Picea abies. The sequence continues at coordinate 5,122 of CBVK0104072508.1, forward strand.
GCATATTGAAGTAATTATAGTGTGTTTAGGTTAATTGTTACAATTTCACGACACTTTTGAAACTTCAAAGAGCCATATCTTTCTCATACGAACTTTGATTGAGATGATTTTTTTTAAAGTGAATACATTTTCAATATTTATTCAAATTTGAAATCTATTCTAGAATATTTGATAGTCATATTTTCACCTATTTTTTTGGCATCAATGGGGATCAAAGATAAAAGTGTGTCAAGTTTTTAGGGCAAAGGGTATGTTAATTGGAGGGGTTTTACATTTTAGTGTCTCAAGATATTTGGAGGCTAATCAAAGAGGGGGTTAAAGAATCTACAAATGGCATAGAGAAGGAATTATGGAGCAAAAGTGAAAAGGCATGTGGTATAATAAGGGCTTAAATGCCAATATTAAAAAGAAAATTTTTTATGAAGATTCTACAATAACATATAAAAAGATAAAAAGATGTAGAAGAAAAATATAATCAAATAAACAACAATAATTTATACCAAAAGATGTAGAAGAAAAATATAATCAAATAAACAACAATAATTTATACCAATTGCAAAGTAAGTTGAATACATTAGATCCTCAAGATTTTGAGAGTATTTAGGGATACTTAGATGAATTAAAGGATGGATATCAATAACTTGAGAAATCTGGTGAAAATTTAAGAACATTGATTTGAGTTGTGTTTCCATGATTGAGAGTTAGTTAACTTGTGTCAATAAAATGTTTATTTAAATTCGGAAGAGATCGTGTAGGATGAATATAAATGCCCCTATACCTCACTTTAATTATTTTTTGCATAAATTTGTTGGTTGAGGATGAGGATATGTTAATTTATGATGACAAAACATGAAAGATCATGCATATGCAGCTAGAGGCAATCTTAACTTTAAGATAACATGAAAGATCATGCATATGCAGCTAGAGGCAATCTTAACTTTAAGATTGCTTGGACTCCAATAAATGACTCCATGCTCCATAATATAAGTTATAGAAAATACTACATGAACAACAGGAATCCCTCAAAGAATCATGAGCATGATGGTAACTCTAATAGGGATGATGGTCTATTTAACAAATATGCAAGTTAAAATAATGTAGGGATCCAACAAAAGAAGAAAAAACTCATTTTCATCTATTGCAATGACGAAGAACACGAGGTGAAAAAATGCAACAAGAGGATTGAATATGCCAAGAAGAAAAGCAATGAATACCAAAGATAACAAGATAATAATAAAATGTTGGGATATTATACATTAGGAGGTTGCTTAAGACCAACTTGGTCTTACTAGCCATGTTTTCTTTTACTATGTCTCTTTAGTGTACTCTTTGGTTAGGATTTTTATCCCGAGCAATAGGTAAGGGATAAATGGGCCTAAAACCCCTCAAGTGTGGGCTCTTATCCCTTAATTAATTATCCTCCAATTCAAGGCCCAATTTCATAAAAGTAAACAATGAGGAAATATTTTTCTTGATTTTATTTTTTACTTAAAAATAAAATAAATAATATTATTCACAATTTGTATATTTCTTCGAGCAAAGGAGAAATGGATATTTTCTAAAGAAATTGGAATTTAAACTTATAAACCAATCCAAATATACTACAAGAAAGAATATCCAAGTAAGACTATCAAGTTAGTACAAATGATTAGCCAAATATGACTCAATCTGAATCAAAATGATGAATAAAGCAAGAGTAAACAATGTTTACAACAGTTAAAGTTGATATCGATATGAATTTAACTAGTATAAAATATTGTAGTAAAATATATTCAAGTAAAATCATATTCACAAAGCTAACACCTTGTGCTTGATTCCAACAACCACATCAAATATTAGAAGAAAATTGTAGAAAATCATTCATAAGGATAGTAAAAACTCGACCAAGTAAATCCATTTCCAATCTTATTAAATAACAAATGATATCTTCTAGGTTATGGAAATGAAGAGAGATAACACTCAAAAAAAATCTTGCAACAAATCTCACCCCCCTCCCCCCGACAAAATTCCATTCTATATAATAGACTTTGTTGTTAACCAAATAGCCAAATAAACATGAAAATAACTCGATTAAGTAGCACCACACCAAAATAGAGTAAAAGAGTGAATAAAAGAGAAGCCTCTTTGAGGGGGGGAACTCCTTTTACAAGATATAAATGCATAAGATAAAGCGATCAATTAAATGAGTCTCTTTCATGTATATATAAGATACAAAGAGAGATAGAAAGAAATAATGATACATCAACATAATATAATTAATGTAATGATAATGAATTATGGTTATGGTTAGAGATTTAACATGCCTCTCCCCTTCAAACAAGCATTTATCTCCATGCTAATCAGTTTTTGATGCTTCTATGAAAAGAACTCATCTTCCTAAGTTGCATCTTCTATTGCAAGGTCTACCACTTGATGCAGTACTTAGAAATTTCTAGCGTCTTTAGTTGCTTGAATTGTGTTCCAATAGGTTCTAGTATGATTTCTCCCTCTTTATCAAGCTCTAGCAAAATATTCTCAATTGGTATCTTTTTCACCAATTACCTACCTTAAACAAGATACACAGAAGATTGAATGTACACGTGAGGAAGAAAGCTACTCCAATTTGTAAGCCATACTTTAAATCCTTTACAACACCTTATAAGGACTAGAGTGTTGATAATTATAGATCGGACAAGAACTTCTGCATAGGTTCTGTGTGAAACATGCAAGAAGTAGTTTGAGATATTTTTGAAAAGTAATTCTATTTTCGAAAAGTAAATTCTATTTTGTAATTCACTTTAGTAAAAAAATGAAAGTCTTATTTTAGCAGTTGAGTCTAAAAAGTGTATTCCATGCATGCATGACTTAGACTAGAAGTAATATCAGAAATAGATTAGGGTTTTAGTCTCAGCTAAAACTATAAAGACGAGTCAAGATAGAGAGTACAAAAACACAAGAACACATGAGTAGTTGAGCAGGTTGAGAAACTGAGAGAGAGAGAGAGAGAGAGAGAGAATGTAGGTAGCCAGGAAAGAGGCATTTCCAAGAAGTGCATAGTTCCATATAGTCTATTGATCAATTACTTATAGCGGTACAGAAGTCCATATAATCATATGGACAGACTTGTGTGGATCCGTACAACAGGAAACTGTTGTTTCTAGTTTTTTTGGCAAGTTGTTCTACTCAAGTTTAAGGTGATTTTTTGTAACTATGTAGAGTTGTTTTTTTGGGCAGCATGTGGAGGTTTCCTTGTAAGTTTTTCGAAGGAATGAAAATTTGATTTGAAGGAGTAATTACCTCTGTATGTGTGTAATTGATTTTTTTTCTTGTACTATTTAATTTCCATCTATTGTGTGATTAATACTATGGTCTGGAATTTATTTTTGCACTAATTAAATTTAGCAATTACTTGGTTCATTGAGATCATAAGAACTTTAGTCACCTAGGGATTGGAAATTTTCACATGATATCAGAGCTTATTTATATGATTGAGATTCTCTAATATTTGCAGCAGTAAATCAACTGCAAGGAAGAAGAACCAACAATGAGAGGGTTTCAAAGTTTTATTTTCATATTTGGGAGTTTGTGCAATAAATCTCAAAGATGGAAGCATTATGCCTCATGTTCGAGGACAAATTGGATGGTGCCTTGAATTTCTTATCATGGAAGGTGATGGTTACACTTTTACTAGAAAAAAAATGATCTCTGGGATAATATCAAGAATATTGTTACTTCGTCTACAAATCCACAGCAATTGGTAGCTCACAATAAGATGGAAGTGAAGGCCAAGCAGATGAGATTGGATGCCATAAAGGATCATCTGATCCCTCATGTATCTGAGAAGAAGACAGTGAAGGATATGTTTGATGCCCTGGTTAGTCTCTATTGGAGTCAGAACATAAATAAGAATATGATATTGTGGAACAAACTCAAATTCATAGTGATGACTAGATCATACATAGTCACCAATTACCTTGTGAAGATCACGAATATTCATGTTAAACTTGTAGCAATTAGGGAGAAGGTTGAAGATGCAAAGCTAGTGTACATGGCACTGAATGGTTTCCCAACTTTGTGGGAACCATTTGGCAAAGGTATTTGTGCTTGGGAAAAACTTCCTAACTTTAAGAGGCTTTGGGATGATTGTATCCAAGAGGAGACTCAGATGAAGTCAAAGACCGACGAGAATGATGGTGAACTGAACCTAGATCTATTTGTTCATTCAAATAAGGGCAGAGGTAAAGGACCGAGCAAGGGTAAGGGAAAGAGTGAGGAGTAAACCACACAACCAGATAAGAGGACTTGATTAAAATCAAGTGCTTCAGTTTTCATAAGCACAACCATTATGCATCATACTGTCTAGATAAGAAGAATGGTAAAGGGGAGCAACAACAAAATCAGGTAGCAACCTCTATAGAAACTCAGATGAATGATTTTGTTATCGAGTTCAAGAAGGATTTATCGTTGGTATCTTTCCTTTCTACCAACATGATTCCAAGGAATGCATGGTATGCAGACAGTGGAACATATTGGCCTATGACATCTTCCTATAAGTTGTTTTCTAGTCTGAAGAAGCAGGACTCAAGAGTACAAGTTTATCTTGGTGATGATGTCAAGTATCTAGTAGCAGGAGTTGGTAGTATTCCCTTCCAACTTGAATCAGGCAATTATTTAAATTTTGAGGATGTCTTGTTTGTACCACGTCTTAGGAAGAATTTGCTTTCAATTTCGGTTATGGAAGATGAGGTATTTGCAGTGGAGTTCAAGAACCAGCAAGTCCTCATTAGGATAAAGGATTCTAGCCCAAACGCATCTTAGGTAATAGGGGTTAGAGAAGGTAATTTGTATAAGTTGCAGGTTGAACCTTCTCGAGCCTTGGTGCATAACAATGATAGCTTGTGCGAGTTGTGGCACAAGAGGATGGGGCACTACATCATCGCGCATTTCCTATTCTGAGAGAGACAGTCATAGGTCTTCCAGAGTTCATAGTTGAGCAGCATGGTGTATGTAGAGGGTGCATGCTTGGCAAGTATGACAAGGTTGTTTTCCCAAGCAACAAGCATATGTCTAAGGAGATTCTAGACCTAGTGATAAAGGATGAAGAGAGAGAAGCTTTGAAGGTTGAGCTAGGATCATTAGTTATTTCCATAGCGGTACAACAACCTTCAAGTGGAGAAGGGGGGACAGTAGTCCCTTGCACTTATGTTAGGAGACCTTGATGGTTCAATAAAACATTGATGGATGCTCATGATCATTTTGAGACCCCTAGGATCACATTTAGAGAGATCAGACCTCCGAAGAAGTTTCCATACTATATGGAATTGATGAAAAGCATTCTAGATTTTAAGCCTTCCAATTTTCAAAAGGCAGCAGACCAACAGGTATGGCGGGAAGCCATGTTGGAGGAGTACACATCCATCATGAAGAGTGATGTTTGGGAGATAGTGCCAAGATCAGAGGGAAAGATAGTTGTGATTTCCATATGGCTCTATAAAATCAAGCATGTCGTAGATGGAAGCATTGAGAAGTTCAAATAAAGGTTTGTGGTGAGAGGATTCTCCCAAAGAGAGGGAGTGGACTACGAGGAGACTTTTTCTCCAGTCACCAAGTACACAGAGTAGCATCGGGGCTTTGAAGTAAGTGGGAAGGAGTCCCATGTTTTTTTGTAGTGAACACCTTGAGTCAGTTCATAGTGAAGCCAAGGCAAGAGCATTGGGTAGAAGAAAAACATGTGCTCGAGTATTTGAGGGGCACAGTGGAGTATGGTCTAAGATATATTAGAGATGGTGAAGTGAGGTTGAAGGGGTACACATACTCAGACTAACCCAGATTGGGAACGCAGTGCAGTAGACAGGAAGAGCACCTCGGGGTTTTGTTTTAGCTTGGGATCGATGATGATATCCTAGAACAAAAGGAAGCAGAATTCCATGGCACTTAGCTCAGCAGAGAGCAGAGATCACTTCATACAGGACAAGATTCAAATGGGAGTAGTGAATCTCCAATATATTCCAAAGGATCAACGGGTAGCTGATATTCTGACCAAACCCTCAGCAAGAGGGATGTTTGAGACATTCAGAGACAGACTTGGATTGGTGCAGAATTCCTTCCTCGCTAAGAGGGAGTGGGGTTTCAAAGTTTTATTTTCATATTTGGGAGTTTGTGCAATAAATCTCAGAGATGGAAACAACATGCCTCAAGTTTGAGGGCAGATTGGATGGTGCCTCGAATTTCTTATCATGGAAGGTGAGGATTGCATCTTACTAGAAGAGAATGATCTCTAGGATATTATCAAGAACATTGTGATTCCTCCTACAGATCTACAACAGTTGGTAGCTCACAACAAAAGGGAAGTGAAGGCCAAGCGGATGATCTTGGATTCCATAAAGGATCATCTCATCCCTCATGTATCTAAGAAGAAGACAATGAAGGAGATGTCCGATGCCCTAGTTATTATCTACCAGAGTCGGAAACAGTTGGTAGCTCACAACAAAAGGGAAGTGAAGGCCAAGCGGATGATCTTGGATTCCATAAAGGATCATCTCATCCCTCATGTATCTAAGAAGAAGACAATGAAGGAGATGTCCGATGCCCTAGTTATTATCTACCAGAGTCGGAACATAAACATGAAGATGGTATTGCGAAACAAACTCAAATCCATAGTGATGACCAGATCATACACGGTCACTAGTTACGTTATGAAGATCATGCATATTCGTAATCAACTTGCAGCATTTGGGGAGAAAGTTGAAGATGTAGAGTTAGTGAATATGGCATTGAATGGATTTCCAAATTCATGGCAACCATATGTCAAGTATTTGCACTTAGGAAAACCTTACTGAGTTTGAGAGGCTTTGGGATGACTATGTCTAAGAGGAGACTCGGATGGAATCAAAGGCCGACAAGGAGGATGATGAAGAAAAACTAGCTCTATTTGGTCAATCAAATAAGGGTAGAGGTAAAGGACCCAACAAGGGTAAGAGAAAGACTAAGGAGTCAACGTCACATCCAAGAAAGAAGGATTTGACTAAAACCAAGTGCTTCAATTGTCATAAGTATGGTCATTATGCATCACAATGTGTAGATAAGAAGAAGGGTAGAGGAGAGAAGCAACAGAAGCAGGTAGGCATCCTCTGCAGAAACTCAAATGAACAAGTTTGTTGC
>CBVK0104072527.1:0-10994 GCA_900067695.1 Picea abies
TCCCTCGCGCCATCAGAGATGTGTATAAGAGACAGTCTTTAGACTTGAAGGTTGTCTTCCATACATCAGTTAGTTCGATGGGAACCTGGTGGTAGCCAAACTTTAGTTCAATCTTGATGAAGAAATTTTCCCCCTTGAGTTGTTCAATAAGTTCATCAATCCTGGAAATGGGGTAGAAGTTCATGACTATTATTTTGTTTAAGGCTCTGTAATCAATGCAGAGTTGCCAAGTCCCGTCCTTTTTTTGCACTAGTACAATCAGGATTTCGCAAGGGGAGGAGTTGGGTCTGATGTTCCCCTTTTGAAGAAGATATTGGATCTGACGCTTGATCTATTCATTCTCCATCAGCGAGTGCCGATAGAATGGTCAATTCGGTAGAGGTGCGTCAGGGGTCAAATCAATTGGATGCTTGCCTTGGCAGTGTGTCGGTACCCCTGTAGGTGAGGCGAAGATGTCTCTATATTATTCTACGATCCCGTCCACTTGATTATACTACAAAGAGAGGTGTTTTGTAGAGGCCACGGATGTGGCGGTGACCTTCTAATTACTGTGATCACGGATAAAAAAGAAGATGAACTTCCCGGTCTGTGAAATGAACTTACTGCATTTCTTAGCAGAGATTAAAGAAATAGCAGTAGGTGACGCTACCTTTGGGATCCTGTACACTTGTCTACCCAAAGTAATAATAACACTGCGGGGTCTAGACTCATACACAACATGATGCTTCCACAAATATGGTTGTCCTAAAAGAACATCAAAAACTTCAAGGGGAGAAATATCACACAATACCTCATCTTTGAAAGGCTTGATGTCATAGGGTAGATGACACTGTTGGTTGACACAAAGATCTCTTCCTTGAAAAAGACAACTCATGGTGTAGGGTTGCGGGTGCGGTGTCATTGGCAGGTCCAACCACTTAATGACCTCTTCTAAAATCAGGTTCTTCTAACTACTGTTGTCGACAATGAAATGAATAGAATCCCCCTTGACCCACATCTATGAGTGAAATATGTGTTCCCTTCCTCTTGTTCTTTTGGTTCACTTGGCCGGACTTTGGTGGTAGCGACACTGGAACTGGGTTCAACATTGATAATATGCTTCCCTCCTTCAGGATTTGATTCAGAATCAGAATTGACCTCTGACTCAGAATCCTTTAGTTCGACCGTGAGGGACTGCTTGGAGCGACATTCTTTAGTGTTGTGCCAAGGACTTTTATGGTACTCACACCATTTTCCCGTGTCCTTCTTCGTCTTCTCATTACCCTTCTTGTGTTGCAGCTTGTACTGATTGTCCCGAGGGAGACCATGTCGACTTGGTCCCTTGCTGTGTGGGTTGGGGCTACCTTTTCCCTACTTTGAATGTGAGGGGTTTGCAGATCCAAAATATCACAGTTTCTTCTTAAATTTCTGCTCGATCTTGACAGCGTATCTATAAGCCTTTCCCAATGAGGTGATGTCCAGGAACTCCATTTCTGTTTGAATGTATCTATGCAAAAAACCATGGTATTTGAGCATCGGATGACACTTAGAGTCTTTGATACCCAATTTGGTGCATAGGGTATGGAAAATATTGGTGAAATCTGGTACTCTTTGGTCCCTTTCTTGACGTAGGGTGGTCCATCTGGTGTACTGTTCCTCGTAGCTTCCAACATGGCAGTACTTTTCTTTAATGGCATCTCAGAAGGAATCCCATGTAGGGGCCACCAAAAACATTATAGATTCCTCCACAACCCATTTCTCAGAGTAAGTATCCCACTAGTCTTTAACATGGGGAACGATCTTGAGTAGTGCGAAAATGATCTTTTCCCTATCTAAAAAATTGTGGACTGAAAAATATCCTTCGAGCAGATTCAACCATTTATCTATAACATCTGCATCTATTAGTCCTTAAAATAATGGAATATCAAAATTTACGTGTACCTTGAAGGGGGTTGCATGGACGCTTGATGAAGATGCTTCTCCTATGGGAAGCTGTCGAAGGATCTGCAAAAATTTGTCCATCATTTCATTCCTTTGTCGTGCGAGGGCTTCCTCGAGCAACATTTTAATAGGATCTCCTGCTCCATCATCTTTCTTTCCATCCCCCATGGTTTTTTGTTGGGCTCAGCATGAACGATCTTGTAATGGCTCGATTGGTTCGAGTCCCAACTTCTTGTACCCAGATCTTGTCGAGGACATGCACAGAAAAAAATAAATGAAGAGAAGACTTCTCTGATACCACCGATCTAGATTTAGGAGCGAAACAAATTGATTAACAGTCTGAATACAATAAACACAGAGATATGAAGAATAACATAAATATCCAGTGAACAATATCTTCTATTAAATAATGAAATAGGCTGAAACTATAAAACTGTAGAACTGAAACACTTGCTCGAATGGTGGTAGCTATCTTTGAGAAGAGATGTGGCTACTACATGCATCCATCTAAGAAGAATGGATTACAATGAGGCTCTGGAGGCCTTTTTGATATTACTCATGAATTCCAAACCCTAGATATCCAAAAACCTAACCCTAGAAGGTGAAACACCAAAAGTCATGTGGGCCCTATGGGTAAGTTGGTGTAATTTGGTACCTCAACTTCCTAGGGTCATAACTTTTGCATACGACCTCCGTTTTAGGTGTGTGATATCCCATTGGAAAGGTATTTCAGAGAAATACACATTCCGTTGTCAAACTCTAACTGTGTCTATAGTTTGATTGTGGAGAGAAAAAAAAAAACAACATTTAGGGCCCCAAAACGGCCCTGGAAGTACAAGAAGATGTGCTGACATGGAAACATACAAACTAAGCCAGTTGGATTAGGTGAGAGGCCACCCATATCCACCTGGAGGATGTGTGGGGCTTCATATAACCCCAGAAGTGTAGAACCCACAGTTACAAAGTAGTACAAAAGAATGGGCTGAATAAAAACAAACACATGGAGCCAATTGGAATAGGTGGGTGGCTACCAATATCCACCTGGATCAGTGGTAGGGAATAAAAGTGAGCACATTTATAAATGTGGTCAAATACCACCATGATGAATTATTTTTTACCTACTTTTGGGAGGCCCAAGACAAAATCCATGGAAATGTTTCTCCAAATAGTGGTTGCAATGCCTTGAGTTTGTTCATTATGTCACCCTTGTTCCATTGACAAGTTTCAAATTCAAATACAAAAGTATGGATTTCATTTTTCATACCTTCCCAAATGAAGGAGAACTTAACCCTTTCATAGGAATTTTAAAATCCAAAGTTACCCAATTTAGGTGACAATTGCAACTCCTTTATCACCCATTGTTTTAATGTAAAAGTAGACACTAGAAAATATGCCTTTTATATTGCAAGGTATCTTGTTTACTATTGATGGGGGGAAATGCATAGCATCAAGAGTAGTGGTTATCCTCGGAAGAGAGGTCTAATTATATTCTCCCCCATTTGGTGTAGGAAAACCCATCTAGATGTTGGCTTGGCAACTGTTACTATTTAGAGTTTTACTGGTTGTGTCCCATTCCACCTTTTAGGATTTTCAAATGAAATAAATGGAAATGAATTTAACACAAGTAATTGAAATCAGTAATAACGAATTATTTCAATGTGCTAAATATTACATTAACTTAAATGTAACTAATAACCAACTGAGAATATTTTGTAGCGAAAATTGGTAGGCTACAGTTCCATATCCCATATAACTTGTTTGAACAAAACTAGGAGGGAATAGAACTGATTGGAGTAAATGCAAGATAATAATATGAAAATAGTTGAGAAAATATTCTCACATAAACCTCAAATTACAAACAACAAGTTGAGGATAGCTTGTAAAAATAGTTAAAAGTAACATTTTCATACCCAAACTAGAAAAAATACGAGCAAAAGATAGTAAGAACAAATACTAGCGGATAAAAATAGTATACAACAATGAATTAATCATTCTTACAACCTTCCAATGCACCAATGAATGATATAATAATCTACACCAAATTCAAAGAACAACATAAATCTCTAGAAGCAATTTTGACTAGTGTAGAAAAGAAGAGTTGGTAGTGGTTTCTCCTTGGAGTAAAAATAGGCTTTATTTTCCCAAGAGGGAAAAATCCCTTTCATTGTTTTTCTCAACCTTAAAATACAAATTTGAAAAGTAGTTAAGATAACTTCCCTTTCTTGTTTCTCATGACATGTGGCGATTTAGGGTTTTTAATAAAAAAAGGTTCCCCCTTTTCTTTGAATGTTTCTTCAGTTACATATGGTTTGGGGTTCTCCTTATACTTTTACATTATTTTAATTCCAAAGGGTTCCACATTGATTTTCCCTTGATTTGTCATTGTATTTGGGAAAGATTCTTCAATGTGACCTTGCATTATTTTGATAGTTTCAAGTTCAATGCTTTCTTGAATTTGACCTCTCATTCACAGTGGATTTACTTGTTTGCATAAAACATGTTCTTAGTTCTTGTTATTGCATGCATCCAAGACATTTATTAATTTTTTCATCATTTCATCAAAATAATAATAATGCTTGATAATTATGAATCAAAGAGTATTTATATCGATAATTGAAGTAATTCTTACATGTCTTTATTTTAACATGAAATGAAGATACCTTCAAAATTTTCACGCTTCGATACATCAACCTTTTTTTAAATAATAATTTAGTAATGAAAGTTATTGAGATTAAGTTTTAGAGTACTTACCTATATCGTTTAGCAAATATTAGAAAATTATTGTAACTTCTAAGCATATTCTGCAATGAGAACACTAAATCACTTAATGTTATAATTTACTCTCCTCAAAGAAATTAAAACAATGTTATTCACTCTACTATTACAATGCTTATTTAATATCACCTATGAAGAAAAACATTGCATATCAGGTTGTTTAAGTAGAGTTGAATTCAAATTTTGATGATGATGATTTTTTTGGCCAAAATATTGAGTAAAATTTGTAGCAAAATCTCATTCATGTCAAGTGAAACATAATTGTAGAGAGATTCCATTAAAAAATTATCAAGCTAGAATTTCACTTTGATTGGCCTAAAAACTGAACTTTTAACTACGCAAAAATTTCAAAAAGTCGAGCGAATCATCAACAGGATTTAAACACGTTTTTGGAGTGATTTTGCAACTTTTGGTGTTGATGAAAGGAAGTTTCTTCTTCAAACATCGAAGAATATTTTCCACATTTTTAATTTTATCAAATCACACTCATTATTTTTTTATCAAAGTTATAATTTCACTTTGGGTAGAGTTCAACGGAGTTAGAATTTTACTTTTGGCAGAGTTAGAAATCTACTTTTTCCTCGGATCAAAACTCAAAGTTTAACTCCGCGAACATTGTCGGAGGACAAATTCCACTTTCAAATAAATCAAAGTGTTCACATTCTTTTGTTGACTAAAATCCATTAGGGAAGACTTGCAACTTTCAGTGGTGGGGAAAGTGAACTTTTAACTCTGACAAAAGAGATAAAATTACTCTTATGCAAGATTTGGAGGTTATTTTAAAAGATTTTAACTTGATTTTTATTTTTATTTTTTAGAGAATGAAACCTCGAAAATAAAAGAACGTTTTTAGACTAGAATTTTCATCTAAGATGAAAAGGGAAAATTTTCAAAAAAGAAAAGTTGAAAATAAAAAAGAATAAAAGAAAACGGTACCCAAAAATTCATAAAAATTTTAGGGTGTGTTGAGGTATCAATGCTACCAAGTATGGACCTTCAGTAGATTCAGGTCCTACTAAATCCTAAGGGTGAGTTGAACCACATTGTCATTTACCAACCATTCTTATCAAGATCTGGCCAACCAATCTAATATGTGTAAGGATAAACCAAAGAGATAGATTTCCTCCTCATATTTTTGAGATAATACATCAACCACCACATTATCTTTTCCCTTCTTATGGATGATCTCAAATCATACCCAAGCATCTTAGTGACACAATTTTGTGACTCTATCAAAAATAACCACTATTCCAAAAAACACTTCAAACTATGATGATCTGTCTAGTTGATTTATAACTGATACCAAATGATATCTAGATGCTAAGTATCAATTGCATGGAGTATGGCCATCATCTCTTCTTCATAGGTGAACATGCCCAAAAATATTTCATGCAATTTTTTAATAGTGAAGGCCCACAGTTACCCTTCTTGTATCAACATGGATCCTAGACCTTTGCTCAATGTGTCACATTCCAAGACAAAAGAATTAGTGAAATCATGCATGGATAAGACGGGTTTAGTACACATAGATTCTTTTAACAATGAAAATTCCTACACCATGGCCTTGTCCCATACAAAGGCATTCTATTTTAGTGAGGTAATTAAAGGGGTTACAATTCACCTATAATTATTCACAAACTATATGTAGTAGCTTTTAAGTCCTAAGAAACCTCATAATCTCTTCAAGGTCTTGGAGCATATCCAATCCTGCATCGCCTCAATTTTTGGGGGGTCCACATTCATTTTGTATTGACTAATAATGTAACCCAATAACTCATTATCTAAAATGTTTTTAGGGCCCTCCTTAACCCCTTTAAGTAGATATATAGTTTTCTATGTATTCATTCAATATCTACTAAATAAGGCTCATGTAGTAGATATAAAGTGAAAGCAATAATTATAAGAAGGCTCTTTCATCCAAAAAGTCGTAAGAGGTTAGATAAAAACTATATAATGAAGTGGAAGCAAGGTAATGGGATGTCTTATGAATCATATTGTAATTGGAATTTTGCCCATCTATAGGTTTCCCCCTTGAAGAGGCAAGTGAACATTGATTTCATAAATAAAGATATTGTTATTTGTGGTAATCTAGTTCCTCTACAATTACCTAATGTTGTTCTAATTTTTCATTTCTTATCTAAATCTTGCTATATTATGTTATTTTTTCTCTAAATATTTTATTTCCTAATAAAAAACACTACAAGTGGTATCATGGGACTTTCCTAAGATGAGATGTTTAGAGAATGTTTTTTAGTCTAGAGACATATTCTGATGTTTAGTAGGTAAATTTTCAGTTGGGGAAGAATACACACAATAAATACAAGCAATTTCACCTAGTTGGGCACCCTTGTAACCACTATTGGTAACCCTTTGAGTAGTAATGCATTAGACAACAGATGTATACAAAATTTCATTTCTATGTACCTTCAAGTATATAAGAAGTCCCCTAGGTTACTCAAAACCAACTTTAGATAAGTTGATCGAATGTCTTGCTGCGATAGTGCATGATAACAACACTTAGGAAGATTATTATCTAGCACTTTGGTAATTGGGTAGTACGACTAAGTGTACAGTCAAACCTTCTTAACTGGTGCCTTGAGATATTGGATCAAGTACTATTGTTGGACCCTACATTTATATTAGAGAACTCTAACACCTAACACTCCCTTTCCTTCAATATGATATAAACCTTGTCCTCTATTGTTATTCCATGAAATTACTCCATAAAATTTGGGAATTATGCTAATGCAATAATATTAAGGAAATAGTGTGTTAGGGACAAGGATGATTTTAAGGATGGAAATTTATTTTAAAATATAGAAACCTTGGCGAATCCTACTAATCCTTCATATGCCAACTATAAATGTTTGGCGATATTGTTGTAAAAATGTTCAAATTTCTAAGGATTTTATATAGTTTTTATAAAATTTTGGCTATTTTTAAGGTAAAATAATCTTATCCTATAGAATTTGGGCGAATCATTTTTAAAATAGCAAATCTTGGTTTTGGAAAAATCATGGAAAATTAGCCCATGAGCGAAATTTAGCCCCTAAAATCATCTATGGTTAGGGACCTAAGATCCCTAACCCCTCACATAGGTAGAATAATATATTTTCAATGTAATAAAGGTAGGCACTAGTTTATAATGCATATTTAATAAATGAGAACATGTCAATGTAAGAAGACCTAATAGAAGCTTTCGCTTCTAGAAATATCTTCCACTAGAAGGTTCTTTAGAAGATAGAATTAGTATAAATAAGAGTAGGAGGCATGAGAAGTTTTGTCTTGAGAATTATTGTAACAGATATCTTCTCTGTTGGAGGTTTCCCCCTTGAAGCGACAAGTGAACATAACTTTCTTGAATAAAGGTACCATTTTTGGTGTTTCTCTTCTCAATATTATGTTGTTCCATTGATATCTGCTAAATATTCATATTTTTGCATATTATATTATATATTGTACCTTACAAGTGGTATCATATCACTTTCCTTGGCACGAGTTGTGGGTTTTTTTTTTCCAGGTTAGAGACATGTTCTAGCATCTTAAAACTACAAAGATCTGTCATTCAACGCATAAATCCACAGTCGCAGAAGCATACATGCAGGAAATACAAGTGGTTATTAAGCACACATTGTTGACCACCCTTGTAACCTCTGTTGGTACCCCTTCGAGTGGTAGCGCATTAGACAACACATGTATACAGATAGGCCTAGATATCATGAAGCCCTTCATATATAATCTGATTGGTCGCATGACTACTATAGTGCCACTTAGTATAACAATCGGGAAGATACTCTCTAGTACCTAGGTAATTGGGTAGTACGACTAAGGGTACAGTCTAGCCTCCTTAGTTGGTGCCCTGAGATATTGGTATGAGTACTATTGTTCGACCCCACACATATATTAGAGAGATATAGCACAGGGAAAACCCTTTTCTTTAGAAACCCTCAACACCCTAACCCTTGGGACAAAAACAAAACAAAAAAGGAACATACAAGATCTATTTTCATGCAACCTTGCCTCCTACATTTAGGTTGTGAAATTACTACACATTTCTTCTTGTTAAGAATCTAGGCATTTTGTCACTACAATATTATTCAAATTAGAGTATAACTCCGCAGGAGTAAAAAAAAAAGTATAGTGGTCCCGTCAACACCCTTATTTGTGACCTATCCCATTGGATTCCCCTCTTTCCCTTATTCCCGTGGTACCTTTCATTTTTAAGATAATATTTTTTCGTGGACCCAACCCCGTTTCCTAACACCCTTATTTGGGACATATCCCATTGGATTTCCATTTTCTCCTCGATCATCATGATATCTATCACCTATCACCATTTTTATCATGGTCCTACCCACCCTTACTGGCACCCTTATTTTCCACATATCCCTTTGGATTCATCTCTTTTTCCCGTCTACCATGATACCCCCTCACTTGTAATATTTTTAGTGTGGCCCCATATCCCTATTTCTACCTCTACCCAAATGGTCACCACCTGTGTCCAAGAATTCAATACCTTGATAACTGAAAATCTACAGAACAAGGAGGACATCAAGACTATCAATTTCAACCTTGGCATACTCAATTACTCTATTCAGACCCTACAGGACCAATGTGCCCACATCAAAGACATCAAAGACACACTCTCCCAATTGATGAGAAGATCCCTTAAACCTGTTGAAGTTTTTACTTATATAGCTAGCAGTTATAGTTCTTCTTTATTATTATAATAATTTATCACATTGGCTGCATAAATAAGATAACTGAAAGAGAGGCAATCACAACAAGAATATAGACACATAGATTATCTTGGGAAACCCTCATGGTGGGAAAAACCCAACAAAATATTCCTCAATATATATAGACCAAAGACCGAATAGAATATCCTCCTCTACTCTTTCACTAGGAAGAGTAGTGCACATCTTAACCAAGAAATACCAAGAGATAGACCAAAACCCTCCTTGATGCCACCCCCAGTTGCAACAATTTCTCCTCCAAGACTTGTGCACTATAGAGATGGTTGGTGAATGTGTACAAATGAGGCACTGACCTCTCTTATAAATAGTGGTATGACTAGCCTATAATTAGGTCTAGGATGACCTTTCACTCTACCCTCTTAATTTACATTTTAACTATCAAGGCACAAAAGGGCCAACTTTTACTAAGGCACAATATGGATTAATTAAATATAATATAATAATATTATTCAACTCTCTCTCAGGTAGAATATTCTTGGAAGTTACAATATTTCAACACTGCCCCTTAATGAGAAGGGTATTCTACTGACAACATTAATAAAAACTGATTGGAATCAATACGCCATCAAGAGGAGGGGACATCATCACCAACATTGGAAACATTGTTGGTCATATCTATAGGTCATCAGAAGTTTTTCTCATCATCAACATCAGTAGAAACTGAACATCATCATCATCTGCAGCACAGAGCTGCAGTAACATCATCATCATCATCATTAACATGAAGCTGGAACATCAACATCAATAGCACGAAGTTGGAGAAAAAACATCAACAACACAGAGTTGGAACAACATCATCAACAACACGAAGTTGGAACATCAACATCAATAACACGAAGATGGAACAACAACATCAAGAACAGAGAGCTAGAAAAACATCATCAACAACATGAAGCTAGAACATCAACATCAACAACACAAAGTTGGAATAACATCATCAACAACACGAAGCGGTAATCTAAACATCTATATGTGGCAACAAGATGAGGCATGTGCATCAACAAAAACATTTGTGGTACTCTGACAGACCATCCTTACCAGACCTTCGGAATCTGCCCAAGAATCATAAGATTCCTTAGGATAGAAAATCCTATCAAGCTACCACATGGTACTCTGATAGACTAATCTTACCGAACCTTCGAGATCTTCCTAGGAATCATAAGATTCCCTAGGATATAAAATCCTAACTGAGTTACCACTACTGACCACAAATGGCCTATACATGCACAGGTACTCTGACAGATTGTCCTTACCTTACCTTCGCGATCTGTCCAGGGATGATCGGTCCCCTAGGATATAAAATCCTAACTGAGCTACCCAATGTTGTTCAGGATACCAAAATATCATCAACATCACTCCCCCTTCTAGGGAGGTCCTTTAGGACTACACCAATATTTTCTTGGAAGTACTCAAACTTCACATGAGACAGAGGTTTAGTCAACACATCTACAACTTGTTGATTAAGGTTGGTTGTCATTGATGTCAACCCTTGAAGAAAGCCCCGTAGAAAAAAAGGTTTGGTTAATGGACCCAAGATTGTTT